>LYNE01001946.1:1710-13111 GCA_001662545.1 Rosa x damascena | reverse complement strand
CTTTGTAGACCTCCAAGATATCGCGGTCTTTCCCATGGTGAATACATAGCCAGTTTGGGAGCGACCTTTGTGTGGGTCAGAGAGGTACCCAGCATCAGCAAAACCTTTCAAAACACTTATATCGTTTTGGGATGGGGAGAGGGGACACAGTCCACCATGTATGGCGTCCTTGACACTTGATGGGTCTGAATCCATCTTCTCTCTGTAGGGATAGAACAAGACCATATCGATCGTACCACTTAGGTATCGAAAAATATCTTTAACACCAGTCCAATGGCGTCATGTTGGCACAGAGTTATATCTAGCTAGCAAATTCACAGCGAATGAGATATCTGGTCTTGTGTATTGTGCTAAGTACAATAATGCGCCTATTGCACTTAGGTAAGGGACTTATGCCTCTAGCACTTCTTCATCGTCATCTTTTGGACGAAATTGATCCTTCTTTGGATCAAGACTACGGACGATCATTAGGGTGCTTGAAGGCTTAATCTTATCAGTGTTGAACCACCTAAGCATCTTTTGGGTATAAGCTGATTGATGAATCAAGATACCATCTCTACGGTGCTCAAGTTCTAAACCGAGGCAAAACCGTGTTTTCCCAAGATCTTTCATCTCAAACTCGGATTTCAAGTGTTCAGCGGTTTCCCTTAACTCTTTAAGGATGCCAATTATATTCATGTCATCGACATAAACCGCTACTATTGCAAATCCGGAACTTGTCCTTTTTATGAACACACATGGGTATAGTTCATTGTTGACATATCCCTTACCAATCAAGTAGTCACTTAGACGGTTATACCACATCCGTCCGGATTGTTTCAATCCATATAGTGAGCGTTTCAACCTTATAGAAAACGCGCTCCATGGTTTAGAGCCACTTGATTTGGGTAACTGAATTCCATCGGGAATCTTTATATATATATATATATCTAGATCCCCATATAGATACGCAGTAACCACATCCATAAGCTGCATGTTCAGTTTTTTGGAAACTACCAAACTGACAAGGTAGCGGAACGTTATGACGTCCATTACGGGAGAATAGGTCTCCTCGTAGTCGATTCTAGGGCGTTGTGAGAAGCCTTGCACCACAAGGCGAGCTTTGTACCTTACAATCTCGTTTCTCTCATTACGCTTTCTAACGAATACCCATTTGTGACCAACTGGTTTGGTGTTAGGCGGTATTGGTACAACTTTGCCAAATACCTTTCTTTTCGATAGAGAATCAAGTTCTGCCTGGATCGCATCTTTCCATTTTGGCCAGTTAGCTCTACGTTGGCATTCATCAACGGAGCGTGGTTCGATGTCATCGGTCTCAATAATCTCACGCGCCACTGAATACGTGAATACATCATCAATGATGATAGAGTTTCTTTCCCACGTCTCATGTACACTAGTGTAATTTACAGAGATCTCTACAGTTTCAGGGATAGGTTCTGACATTGAGGCGTCCCCCAATGATGTCTCTTGGACAAACCATAATCCGGAACATTCTCATGGGACGGATTTTGAGTATCGATGATCAAAGGATTTGTTTGTGCCTCATTCGCTCTCTTTCTAGGGCGAGTATCCTTCTAACCAATTGGTCTACCGCGGGACCTGCGGCCATAACACCACATCATTGCCATGCTGGGCAATGGTGCCATCTCTTGGTGTCACAGGAGTGGCGTGATGTCCAGTATTCGGGACATCGATCCTTGCAGGCACGTTTGCATCAGGTATGTGTGATCTCGTCACTTTAGCAACATCAGAAAACGCATCAGGCAGAGTGTCTGCTACGTTCTGGAGCTCGATTATTCGTCGCATTTCAAGTTCGGACTGTGCGGTACGGGGATCGAGATGAGACATAGTGGGGACAGACCACGACAATTCCTGTCGTTCCTGTTGAACATCTGTGTTCTTATCTCCCCCTAACGACGGGAAGACTGTCTCATCAAAGTGACAATCCGCAAATCTTGCGGTAAAGAGATCGCTTGTCAAGAGTTCAAGGTGGCGGATGATAGTTGGAGATTCATAGCCAACATAGATGCCCATTCGTCGTTGTGGACCCATCTTAGTACGCTGTGGCGGCATAATAGGCACATAAATGGCACACCCAAAAATGCGTAAGTGCGAGATATCAGGCTCGTACCCAGTCACTAGTTGTAACGCAGAGTAAGATTAGGTTGCAATGGGTCGTAGACGAATTAGCGTCGTTGCATGCAATATTGCATATCCCCAAGCAGAAACAGGGACATTGGTGAGCATAACCAATGTCCGCACTATCAGTTGTAGTCGTTTGATAGCGGCTTCTGCGAAACCATTTTGGGTATGAACATGGGGAACTGGATGCTTTACATCAATCCCCAGTGACATGCAATAGTCATCGAACGTTTTCGATGTAAACTCCCCAGCATTATCAAGTCTAATTGACTTAATGGGATGGTCAGGGTAGTGAGCCCGTAGACGGATAATCTGGGCAAAGAGTTTAGCATAAGCAGCATTTCGAGTGGACAATAGTGCGACATGTGACCAGCGTGTCGACGCATCAACCAATACCGTAAAGTATTTAAAAGGTCCGCATGATGGTTGAATTGGTCCACAAATATCCCCTTGGATTCTCTGTAAGAACGGAATGAGTATTTTAGGATCATTTGCGTAGGACAGTCTCGGTCCTAATTTCCCGAAGAAACAGGCTTTGCAAAATGAGCGAGGGGCCTTAGAAGCAACCAATGAGGATTTTGGTTGGGCCTGAGCGTCTGTAGCGCTATTAGAAGCAAAGTGTGTGACTACATCTCCCATCATAGCGTTGGAGCCATGGGAATTGGTAATTATGGCGTCATGGCCATTGGGAGGAACAACCATGGCGTCATGCTCATGGTTAGTGCCTTTGGTGGCGTCATCACATGGGACTTGGGCGGCCCTATGGCGCCCCAATACTGCTGCAGCGCCAGATGCTGCAATTGTTGCGGTCTTGCTAAGTCCAGGAATCAACTTTCGATTCTTGCTTCTTCTCACTCTGAAGAATGGGTGTCCGTGTGAAGTCTTTAGTATACGGAGCATCATATCACGACCAGGATGTCCTAGTCGGTCATGCCAAAACCAATATGTGTCTAAATCCAAGAGATCTTCTCTTATGACATTATTGGATTCAATAGGTCGAATTGTAGTGACATAAAGTCCACTAGATTGACACATAAGCTTCTCTAAGATGCGCTTTCGTCCGCAATCATTAGAGGTAATGCAAATGAACTATTTTCTGTTCTCATTATGCGTTTCCGCATGGAATCCGTTGGCTCTTATATCTTTGAAGCTAAATAAGGTTCGATTTGCCTTAGGAGCGTAGAGAGCTTCAGTAACTTTAATCAATGTGCCATTTGGCAATAGGAATTGGGTCATTCCATGTCCTTGAACTAAACCTGATGGCCCAGCCATCATAGTCACAGAGGAGTATGTAGGCAACATTTCTAAGAATAATTGCCTATGTCCTAGAATGGTGTGTGTAGTCGCACTATCCGCAAGACATTGAAGTTCATCCATTCCTAAAAGAAAAGCTCATAATTAAAAAAGGAGTCATAAAGAAAAGAACTCAACTTTTATTAATAAGCCAAACGGAATTACATCATTGTTTCTTTGATGAAAGAAAATCTAATCCAATAAATTAGCTAATGCAAAACAATAGTAGTCGTTTAACTCCTTTCGGTAATTCCAATGCAAATGTGACCAGGTTAGTAGAGAGATGTCGGTGGAGCAAAACTCACTTAAGTACCACTTATCTCAAAACCTTCCTAGACATCACACTTACATTGAGTACGCCTACTTTGAAGAAAGATTAATACCATTGACATCTACTACAAAAATAATATGGCAATTGCCTACATCTCTTGGAAAATAAAAAGACTTAATCAAAATCGCCAGTTTCTGGGTCTTGATCCTTGTAGTCTTCCACCCTTAGATCCAGATCGCCATCTTGATCTTCTTGTTCCATGTAGTTTGCATCCCTTGCTTCACGATACGTCTTGTATGCGTTTGCAACATTCTGGGGTGCTTTACATGCTTTGGCCCAATGTTTAGTTGATCCACATCGAAAACAAACATCATTATGGTCAGGCTCCCTTGATTGAGGCGTCTTTGGGGCGCGATTTGGACGACCATTTCTCTTGGTGGCGTTACCACCATGGTCGAAGGCTCCGCCTCTCTCTCTCTCTTCACACGTTGACCTCCACCGTTCCGTGCACGCCTCTCTAGGCGATTTCCTTCCTCTTTAGGGCGAGAATATGGACCAGAACGTCCAGAATTGTCCCTACTCTTAGGGTTTCGCTCCTTGCGTCCTCCCTTGGGGGCGCGACTATAGTTAGACTCCGGAATAGACTTAGTTCCCACGGGTCTAGCATTATATTTCTTCATAAGAATATTGTCGTGCTTTTCAGCTACGTTCATGGCGGCAATGAGCTCATGAAACCTTGTGATACGTCCTGAATTCACATCAATCCAATAATTTTTTGAAATAATCAGGGCAAAAACGGGGAAGGTAGAGAGAGTCTTCTCGATCAACATCGTATCAGTTATGGCTTGGCCACAAAACTCCATCAGAGACTTGATACAAAGAGCTTCCGAGTTATAATCAAGCACAGACTTGAAATCACAAAAGTGGAGGCTATGCCATCGCACTTCTAAATCAGGATGCAGGGAGTCACGAACGTTGCCAAATCCCTGCTCAAGTTCTACCCATAACTTTCTTGGGTCCTCCTCACTGAGGTATTCACTTTGGAGCGCGTCATTCATGTGCCTTGTCATGAGAATGATGGCTTTAGCTTGTTTTGCTTCAACAGCAGTAGCTTGCTCAACGGAGAGCACGTTCTGACTAGGCTCTTGGATGGCTCCCAGAAGTCCATCAGCCTTAAGATGTTGGCGCACATCTCGGACCCACCTATGGTATCTAGCGCCAGTTGTCTCCAGTAGAACAAATTCAACTTGTTCAGGTTACTCATCCTGAAAAAACAACACAAGATTATGGTTAGTTTCGGAGTGAAAAAGGCTACCAAGAAAAACTATTAAATTTCTGAGCGTAGTCGCTTCCAAGAAAATCCGATTCCGAGAGGGGTTTTGGATTAGATCGAAACAACGATGTATGTGGTTGATCGTTTTCTTCTCAACCAACTCTAAGTTTGGAGGACTTTACAAGCTCCAAGCTTGGAGTGAGCACAAACCCCCACAGTTCGGCTATTGGTCTCCCCTATGAAGAAGAAAAGGGGGGTAGAAGAAGGGATGTTGGAAGTCCCCGAGAAAAAAAAGAAGAAATTGAAAAACTTCAAAAACGGGGACTTTTAGAAAAGTTTACCTTGAAAACATGCCGGAATTCTTGACCGGAAAAGATGTCGAAGGTGACCGGAAAAAGGTTGCCGGAAAGGTGGCCAGAGATTGGTGGCCGGAGATAAGAAGGGCGGTGCAGGGCTTGTGTGGTGCTGCTGCAGGGGCTGTGCAAAAGCTATGCAGAGGCTACGCAGGGCTCGTGCAGGGGCTGTCGGCAGGCTATCGGCAGGTCCTATGCAGGGCTCTCGGCAAATGTCGGCAGGGGCCTGTGCGGGGCTATCGGCAGGACCCGGCAGGGGCACGCAGGGGCTGTTGACAGCTCTCAGTAGGGCTCGCATGTACAGGCACAGGGCAGGGGCCGATCCGATTTTTCCGACGGCCGGTTCAGGGGTTTTCCAGCCAGTTCCGGTGGTTCCGCCGCCGGTTCTGGGTTCCTTGAGGCTAGGGCTTCAATATGTGGGGCGGTGGAGGTTGGAATTTGAGGGCTACGAAATTAGGGTTTCAGGGTTAGGGCTTCGTGCTGATAACGTGTTTTAGGGAATCAGAAATTGAGAGAAAATCGCTGTGTATTTTCATTGATAATAGGGGCCTCTTTATATAGGGAATTACAATACATAGAGTCTGAATCATACAAGGAAAGATAATCTTTAGATTCTTCTAATTAAACCCTATTACCACTAGGTCAAGTAACCTAGAGTTTGGGTTAAACACAAATTAGGGTTTTACTTGAACAAAACTCAATTTTTATCATAATTTTCACATGGTGGGGGGGAAAAAATTGGCCTCCCTAAATTTATGTGCCTGAGGCAGCGCCTCTTGGGCCTACCTCTAGTTTGAGCCTAAGTATGACACAAATACAACAAAACATGTTAGATATCGGATGAGAAAACTTTGCCCTAAAATTTGCTACCATTCAAGGAGAATCATGAGAACACACTTGGTATTGATGCATAGAAAGTGTTGGCTACTTTGCATGGGTGGTTGGTGAGGTATGCCGAATGTCCAAGATACGCGAAGAGTATAGTGGAAAATGTGAAGCAAGTGAATCTGACATGCGCTCAAGCAAAGAACAAATCGAAAGTTTGAGTGTTTGAAATTTGAAGATGAAAAGTATATGCATGGCACTGAAATCTACTACATACTTTTTTTTTTTTTGATAAAAAAGAAACTTCATTAATAATGAACTGGATACAATGAGTTTTGGCATCATCTCATACACAGAAATGGCCACTGGACTTCACACTGAAACTCCAAAATGACTGACTAATGGAGCCAAAAAGGCCCCGACTCAACTACAGACTTAACTTGCACTACAATTAAAAGGCAAAGACAAGATACGCAGGCGCAGTGAATCCTTGATACACAACTTTGTCAACACTAACTCGCCACCCAGAATCCTCCTGACCTGCCTTTGATCGACCAAGTCTACACTAGTCGTGACTTCGAACCCGACCAAAAAGAAATGCTGGACCGTCAGACCTGAGACTAAATTAAATCCAAGACCATGGCCACCTTAATGTCAACACCGTCAATCCACAAATGCTCCAAATAGCCATCACCTCCGACTCGAGATCAGACAGGAACAATCCCACTAGAAGGTCAAGGATGATTGTCAATGCCAGTATGCCACCGCCAGACAATTTTGCCACCACTGCTGACCTAACTCCAGAACAGGAACGACCGCTAGACCGCCGAATAGAAGATTGTCTATGCCAAAATTGCAGTGCACCCGACCCAACATCTAAACTTAAAACAAAACCTTGAAAGTAACTTATTACTGAAAAACAAAACAAAAGAAACCAAATCCTAAATTTAACATGCAAATAACATAAAATAACACATTTTGGGACCTGAGCCCAAGCACAGACCCAGGCCCAAACTCCATCTAGCCCCAGCAACAAGCCCCTGCCCAAACACTGCAGGCCGAGGCTCAAGCAGGAGAAGCTCAACCAGCGGCCGAGCTTGGCCCATACCCCCCACTGCCGACGGACCACCAACTACCTTGCCCTGCCAGATCTGCCACCCATGACGACCATACCAGTTCATGCCCCCACAACCACAGCAAATCCAAACCAGAACGCGCCCAAACCTGCTCAGATCAGATCCCTCCCCAGATTGGATCCAGAGACCCAACCCGGATCGCGCCATTGACCACCCCAGATTGGACACCACTGAAGAAGGATGAGACTGCCGCCGATCCGAACCACGCCACGCCGCCACCCAGCAGCCTCCATACTTTCGCAACCAAACCACTTCGCCGACCAATCCAGCGCGGATCAAGCCAACACCCGACTGCCGCCTGGATCTCCCTCCACCGCAAACTCCTCGAGCCGAACGAGAAACGTCGGCAGAAGGCGCAACTCACTCTAATCCCAGATGGGATCGACAAAAGCCCGTTCGACGACGTCGAAAAGGCTCGCCGCCGGACAGGGTAGGAGGCTCTCACTTGTCGTTCGCTCTCTCTAGGTTTTGCCTTTCCCGTTTCTTATTTGTTTACACTGATTTTAATCTACTACATACTTGGATTGTTCGGACACTAAAGTGACCCATGTCATTAACCAATCAAATTCATAACCGTAATTACATATACATATGTGACTGTAGGACATATCAAATTACTTAATTACTGGTGATGCAGGGAACTACTTCCCCGAGGAAATCCAAGCAGTCTTTCCAATTTTTGTGGAAATATGTCACGATGTACATTGGATTGAAAGTTATATTGAAGACGTTAAGCGATTAATATAAATATATAGAGAGGATCAAGAGAGGACCTCTTTAAACTTGAAAAATGATGATGTTTTTATTTTTAGGATGTATTTTAATAATCACAACCACTTATTACTAGTTACCTACATACATATGAATCCTACAAAAAATATATTAGCCAAATCAAAAAACGTTTAACCATTTGATTAGCACAGTGTTCGTTTTAATTTTATCTTACGGATTACATTTGTTTACACAATCTTGAATGACCAAATGATTATGAATTTGGTTATTTTTTGTAGACATCATTCTTGCAAAGTAAAAATAGGATAAACAAAAGTGTGTGTGTGTGTGTGTGTGTATTAAATGATGATGATTGACTTTCATTTATATTTACTAGTCTCATGTCTGCACCATGCGTGGAAGAAAAAATACTATATACATATTAAAAAAAAAAAAAAAAAAAAATACTATATACATATATTGAGATGATGAAATTATATAGAACGTGCATTTCATGGTTTAATTAGTGGGTAGTTTTTAAGGCATAATAGTTTTCATATGTTTATTTCTTTTATTAGATTAATTTGTCCTTAAAAAATATTAAGTCAGTAAAGTTAATAAAGTGTGTTTGAAATGCCCAAGAAAACTAAATTTTGATTCGAGTCTAACTGTCCAAGTAGTATGGTTATTGCTCGAATAGTCTCGACCTAGGTTTCAACTTAAGTTCACAAGTCCACAAACTTGTGGTTTTTAATTAGGAAGTCACGCAAGAATTCAGGCACTATTAATGATAAAACACATGAAAAAAGTCCGAGAAGTTGTTATCTTTTTACTTGCAAAAGAATACAAATGAAAAAAATAATAAATAAAAAAATCCGACCTACCGGATTCGAACCAGTGACCTAAGGATTTCTGACGGTTCTACCCACTACAGTCCTCCGCTCTACCAACTGAGCTAAGGTCGGTTTGTGGTATAATATGATTTTTATTGTTATTAAACGATTAATTCCGAAATGAGAAAAGGATGGTCAAAGACAGCAAAAGCACGTCTGGTGCAGTGGTGCACAATCCATCTGTCTTTAACAATCTGCATCCACCAAAATGTTTGCTTTGCTTCTTGATTGTCTTCTTACTTTTTCGGGTATCTGTTGTTGTCATCTGTTACTATATATCAGAGTCAAATCAAACATTTATATCAATCCATTGATGAAAAAGATTCCCACTTTTGATATTTTGGGAAAAGTTTAACAAACATAGTCCCTGATTCAGCACTGTCTAGCAGCAGTGGAAATTCTTTTTAGCTTATAGATAACATCTTTTCCTTTTCTTCTGAAACAGGAATAAGTTCCCCATCATCTTTATTCCAAGTTGTGAAAACTTTTGAAAATTCCTTATCATGTTTGGTCTCATAATCTCAATAGAATCAATTGTTTTTGTACAGACTATGGATATATTATACTAGTTGAAGGGTGTTGAGTAACTGTGAGTCTGTGAACATAATCATAATGGACACAGGGGATTTAACTATTCAAGTTCTCAACCTTTCTCCAAGGGTGACCCTTAAAGACTTGATTACCTTCTTCTCTTATTGTGGAACTGTTCACAATGTCCAGCTCTTGAGGTAAACAACCTCTTTACTGCTTAATCTCTTCATTTTTATTTACATATAATTATGATCTGGTTTCATCAATGGCAGAGATAAAGAGCAATCGCCCTATGCTTTAGTGACTTTTGGGCAGCCTTATGCTTTCCAAACTGCTCTTCTCCTTGATGTAAGCCACAATACGTGTTATAAGTTAACGCTGTTTTGTGTTTGATATTTTATGAGTGTGAGTGAAAGCAATGAATTGAATGCAGGATGCTGTGTTTGGAGGGAAACCCATTTGCGTATTACCTGCATGTGTTATAAAGATTCCTATTGAATCAGATGACGACACTGATGAGTCTCAGGTTCTCTTTTATCATTCTTGTAACCTGAATTTAGGACTTTACTTCAAGTAATGTACTGATTGGTATGCCTGTCCGTCATTCAAAAACACGAAGTTCTCTTAGTATTAGCAACCACACCTCCATTCTTTCGGCCCTTCTACAAGTCGATCTAATTTGCCAGAGTACATGAAGCCTAGAACAATGACGTAGTAAGAATTTGATGAGTATCTTTTTGCTTATTGTTTCAGAGCAAAAGCCAAGGACAAAACATGTCAATGTTGAAGAAAAGCAGGGATGAGTTGGAGGCTAGGAGAGCTTGAAGCTTTCGTCCGAGAAAGGAAGAAGAGTGGTAATTGAACAAGCAAGATCAGCCATTTATGCAGTTGAGCAAGCAGCAGGTCGAATGGGAAGTGCCATCATGAACAACAACTTCATGTCAAATATACTTGACAAAGCCTCGAGATCTGCCTCAGACTTCGGAACTAAGAAGATCCAATAAATCACATTTACAAAAACAAAGTTATTACCAAACCCTATGCAATATATGCAGTACTCTAGTTCAGACTTTTAAGAATTTTGAGAAAAAAAAAAAAACAATTGAGTTCATACTTCGAGTCAAACAAAACAAAGGCAAAGAGGAAGTTTGAGAATATCTGATGTCTTGATCTTCTCCGAAGACAGAGTACATATACAAAGTATACACAATCCTAATAGGAAACTAATTACACCGTGATATTCTCCCCCTTAATTACATAATATTCTTCTCCTTAACTATATAATCCTAATTATACTACAATCCCTACAATTATGGAGAGTGACTCACGCCAACACTCTCCCTCAAGTTGGAGCATACAGATCACGGATGCCCAACTTGTCAAGTGAGTTATAAAATGCCTTGCTAGAGACTGCCTTTGTAAGAATGTCAGCCAGCTGCTCCTCAGTAGGTACGAAGGGAAAAGAGATGATTTGTTGATCCAGCTTCTCTTTGATGAAGTGTCTATCAACCTCCACATGTTTTGTGCGATCATGTTGGACAGGATTATGAGCAATTTCAACTGCAGCTTTGTTATCACAAAACAAGGGCATGTCTTTCTTCTACTTGAACCCTAAATCCCTCAACAAGTGTCTTAACCACAACATCTCACAAACTCCACAAGTCATTCCTCTATATTCTGCTTCAGCACTAGAACGAGCCACAACCTTCTGCTTGCTTCTTACTCTTCTAAGTAACTAAATTCCCACCTAAAAATGTAAAGTATCTGGAAGTGGACCGTCGATCAGTTATACAATCTGCCTAGTTTGCATCTGTATACCCCAAAACATCCAAATGCCTATGCTTAGAAAACACCAACCCCCTTCCAGGAGCAGACTTCAAGTACCTCAAAATCCGAACTACAGCTTCCATATGAACCTTACTAGGATTATGCATGAACTGACTCACAACACTAACTGCATAAGCTAAGTCTGG
>LYNE01001945.1:40079-61113 GCA_001662545.1 Rosa x damascena | reverse complement strand
TTTCTTCTTATTTTAACACATTCATTATAGAATTGTACAGAGGATGAAGTTAGAATTTAGAGTTTATTATCCTCGTCGTGTCGGCTATGTAGAAAGCCTAGTCTCACTTATTTTTAATGATATTTGTTGGATGGACTGCTTGTTGGATATGATTGGTTCTTGTCAAAGATTCAAATTTCTTCAAAATTATAATGATATTTTACCGAAATTAATTTGTTGAAATTTTAATTGATGGTCGAAATTTCAAATCTGAATTTAGGCGTACCATAACAGGCTAGGGGTAGGAACTACCGACTATGAGTCCATCAACATGTGTTTGCTGAAAAGTGACAATGTTTGGTCTATGTTTCATGATTCCTCATTGACTTTTTTGTAACACCCAATTGACAAATCCAGCACCCCACTTTTTCCTCAGTTCGCAAACCAAACTTTTTCTTTGTGTTAAACTACCAACTTTTTGACTGTACAGTAATAAGAGCAATAATCAATGTTTTGCTGACTTGCACAGTTGCAATTCCAATTTTATAGGTTATGCCAAGTTGTTTTGCACCCAAAAATTGACATTCCTTTTTTCTCCCTTATATATACAAGTTCGCAACTCATCATTTCCTAAAAATAATTACAAGTAAAGCTAGATACTATAGAATTTTTTTTTTTTAATACATGACCAGTTTCAACTTATTATTTCCTCCCTTATTTCCTTCGGTCAAGTACTTTTCTCCTTGTATTCTTTTTGATAGACCTTTTACCTTTTTACCACATCCCTGTATCCGGTGCTTCATATCCTAACTACATCATCATATTTTTTCCCCAACTCTACATCCTAGCCTCATGATCAGGGTTAGGGAAACAAAAAATTGGGAGGAATTTTGGCACCCCAATCCAAAATCTAGTGCTGATGCAATTAATATGAACTTACAGCTTTTACGGAATGAATGAATAAATGAAAATATATGCATACATTGATAAGAATTATGTGAGGCACCTCTATTTTTATCCGTTGCAATGTCTTTCTTTACTTATAGCTCATTCGAACATATACTTGTACAATTTTTGAGTTCACAATACAACTCATATTTTAGACTTCCGAATATGCGAGTAGAGAAGTAGAGGTTAAATAAAATGATGTCTCAAATAATTACTACTCCTTTTCCCCAGCGCCCAAACTGTTGACTATTGCTGTTGTAGGTTCGCATGCAACATGCTGCCAAAGACGCGCAAAGAAACAACACAGAATAATTGAGGAATTTTCTAAGCTAGGGTTTCAGTTTTGCCGTAAAGTTGAACAAGGCCCACTTCACCCCTGTCTCCACCCATGAATTTGCAAAACACAAAAAACTATATGAACATATTGAATTGAATCCAAACGAACTGGACAATGATGTTGTTATCTGCATGAGGAGGTATGGCGTGATACATTCAGTCATCATGTGCTGCTTCCCCATCTCTATCTTTTGTCACTCTCTACCTTCTCAAGAATAGCATCCAAGCGTGCAAATTACTCTCTGCCATTCTCATCTTAATCTTAACATCCAGATTAACTAAAACTCTTCCATATAGTTCCATTTAACAACTTCTTAATATTTCTTCTTCCATCCCAACCACATTTACATGCTTAGAAAAAAGCAAAAGGGAGTGAGAGACCATATAGATGAAGAAAAAAGAATGGTTCTTTGGGTTTCTTTTGCTTTCTCTTGCACCAATGTAGCTAGCTTGAAAAAAATAAAGACATGGAATCCCTTGTGTTTTCGTCAAAGATGAAGACACCCAAGGATGAAAGTTAAAGAAAGTGGGAAGCAAAAAAAAAATATATGGAACCCAAATCAGTGATTAAAAGTAGAGGATCGAGATGGAGCAAGCTTGAAGCAACCCCCGAAGATAAAATGGAACGTTCTTCAAAGCTTTTTAGGGCATTTCGATCCAAGTGATCAACTAATTAAACAGCCTAGTGTTATTATCCTCTCCAAATAACACTTTGGCTTCTTGTGTTTCTCAAAATTTAGTTTACTATTCCTTGTGAATGTGTCCAAGTGAATTGACTCACAAGTAGAATCCTATGTAGATAGGGTCAGTGGCGTAGCTAGAAATTATATCAAGGAGGGTCAAAATTTTAATAGCCAAATAACCTTATATGTTAAAGAATTATCAGATAATTAATACTTCATTTAGTTACAATTGTCCACTGAAATAGCTTCAATTTAAAAGATGAATATATTACATTGAATTGATTTATCCCAAAAAATTTTAAGATGCCTAGCAAAAAATATAAGAAAAAGAATAGTCTAATGTGTTATTGTACTCGGTCTATTGTGAAAGTTTTTTTTTTTTCTTTTTTCTTTTTTCGAATAAGGGAAGTTAGTCTTGATCTTCTTTGTTCGGAGAATAAATGTATTAAAATATGTGAAGCTGATCATAAGAAAGTGGGCCCAAAGTTCAACTAGACCAATGAGCCGATCTTCTCACAAAATGTCAACTAAAATCCAAAATCTCAGCCAATCAGGTTTAGTTTTATATCAAAGATGCTTAAATTTAAGCCAATGAGGAACAATTTTCAAAAGTTGAGAGGGGTCATCTGACCCTTCTCGCCCTATATTGGCTACGCCCTTAGGGTACATGTTAAGTACCTTATACTTACAGAGTTATAATGATAATATATGTGTAAATTGAGATCGTTTAATGCAATTAATGGTGTGCTATACAATTTTATAACTCAGTTTATATTTTGGAACGTGAATATTACTTGGAAGATGAAAATGACTGTTAATTGGGAAGTTTAATGTTAACTTATTACATGTACATAACCTCAAACCTTTACAGCTGTACTAATTCTACCTTATAGGTTTTTTTTTTTTTTAGTAACAAGGCAGCTTAGTCTAAGAGTTTGGATCTTAGAACTAAGAAATTAAAAAGGTATAAAGAGAGAGGAGAGGGAACACATGAAAGCCAAAACTTCTAGCCTCTAACAAAAACATAATGACCAAAAATCAAATTAAAGAACAACAATCATTAGGAACATGAAGTAGGGCGAGATCACACATTTAACTTCATTGTAAGCGTTATGTTCCAAGTAGAGTAACGACCTCCCACATTGAACGAAACATATAAATCTTCAATTAGAAACAAAAATTATTATACTGTTGTAAAAGCAACATGACACAACTTCATCAATAGTTTACTACAAGCATTAAAAGCAAATGAAGATACATATACATCGAAATAATATTTTGTACCGAAAATGTTCACGTGGTCAGTTATTGACCAAGAAAATAATGTTCAACCACCCTTTGATGTAAATCCAATGGCAGAGAGAATTATTATTAAGTTGAGGTGTTTTGTTTTCCACTATTTGATGTAAATCTAAGGGTTATTGAGCATAAATTCTTTGGTCAGCAACTGACCAGGTGAACACCACTGTATTTTGTACATCTATATATTACACCCTGTGATAGGCTCATGTATTGTACATTTGAACTTATTGGTCCAACCAAATAATTAATTTGAAATAATATTCAAAGGGTCATCAAATTTCCCATCACACTTTACTGAAACGAAAGTTTGAAAGGACACTGCTAAGTTTATAATTGATCATAGGCAAAATAATAATCTATTATTTTGCATTACGGTCTAATTATGATCAACCAGCTAGGGGAGGACCTCATTTCTCCAATTCAACATTTTTTTCTCCCGTTATACTCAGATCAGTACGTACGCGCATATTTTTCTTCTTCAAATTATATAGCTAGGACTACATATTCGGTCTTATTATATTTTCATATCTTCTTTCTTTAACTCAAAGTCGTCTAAAAAGTCCATGAATAACAGCTATGTAGATGAAAAATATACAGTCAGGATATGGTACAATATTGGGGTAAATTAATTAATTAACTGGCATTTTGTCTGTTAATGACTTTAAGTTATATAAAGATGATCGATCGATGGGGGTAGATAGTGAAAGGAAGTTTAGGTAACGATATTTAGGTCAAAGAATTAATGGGATTGGTGAATAATTTCAAAAGAGTTGGTACATTCGGGGCCTTTTTTTTCAGTTTGATATGAATGATTGGCTTTTTGAGCGAGACTGATATTCCTCACTTAATTATTATGGCAGCTGCGTTCTGATTAGGGCTTCGGTTTGATCAATGGCTTTGAAGAACAGATAAGAGTATTATCGAAGGGACCACGATTTCGATCGGCTAGCTACTGCTTCGTACAGGGGACATAAACTCGTATATAAAAACCAGCAGGCTTTGATTTAGAAAGTTCTTAATGATGAAAATACGGTCCTATAAGGGGTCTGCTATGTTTGTCATACAGTAAACATCATATGTGATCATATCGATCATATCATATGCAAGTGTATATATAAATTATTAGCCTCAGTCAGTTTCACTTACCCTGATTAAGGCTGGCCTAATTAATCATACTTATTTTGGCTAATATATATGTGGTTGCATGAATAGGACCTTTGCATTAATAGTTTTCTGCATAATTAAGCTAGCTAGCTAGTTGCGAATGTCACTCATTATTTGAGTATTACTGGCCAATTTAAAAAGTCAATTACCAACATATGAGGAAATTAGTAGCATACTAGTTCCTAATACACATATATCATATGACATAATACTTGCCACAATGATAATAACATGTCATGCCATGCGTTATCAACCACGCATACAAATCTTTTATGTTTTTGAGCATAGGATGTTCTTGATTTTTTAATCATATTAGTTTACTTTTATTGGAGTTAAGTCTTTTGAAAAACTTGAAACATCGCATATCGAAATGGAGTAGAATTTTTAGTAACATATAGATCAAATGTATGGATCTATCAAACAATGAGGATAAATATACAATTCAACCCTTAAAAAAAGAACAAAGCGAAATGAAAGAAGACAGTCTCTACATCTTCTTATACAATCAACTACCTCAAGAACAAGAGAACTTACAACAGAAAAAAAAATTGTGTAAATGCAATAGTCACAGCTAGATAAGATGATGATATTCTAAAATAAGGAGCTGAGATCCCACCTAAAAATGAAAAAAAAAAGTGAAAAGTGAGGACTCAATCCTTCTTCTTTTTTTCTTTTTTTTTTTTAAACATTTGACACTCAAAATTATGAAAAATACTGAAAATAAAATTGAATTGAGTAACCCAATTAATCAACCTATATAAGATTAAGATTTAAATTTTGTTCATACATGTGGTCTAGAATAATAGTCTAACATATATATCTAGATATATATATATATATATGTATACAGGGCCGGACTTGAAGTTGTGGAGGCCTGGAGCAAAAATCTAAATGAGGCCTTACTAATTCCAATAGAAAAAAATATATTATAAAAACTTGGTCAAATTAATATAACAAGGCAAATAAAAATAATATATAAGAATGAAAAACATAATAGATAGGAAAATTAGCCGAAAAGGAAATGAAAAGACATGAAAATGTAAAAAGGAAAAGCAAAAAAATGAAAAAAACATAAATAAAAGAGATAACTACAGATCAAACACAAGTCATGGGTGAAAAGTGGACAGTAACTTGGCCAACTGGACTACTTCGCGTTTCATTAAATTGTTTGACATTTTTTGTTAATATATGTTATATACACATATTTTGAGATCTGAGGCCTCCCAAAATTGGAGGCCTAGTGCGGCCGCACCACTTGCACTAACCCAGGGCCGCCCCTGTATATATAGAGGGTAAAATCTTTATATGGTACCTGATCTATTACGAAATGCACTTTTTGATACCTACAAATTTTTGGGGAGTCTAGTGGTACCTATATTATCCCTCCTTTAGCCATTTTAGTACTTTCGTCAATTATTCTGTTAAAATATGGGTAAAATCGTAAAACACCTATTTTTCATATTTCTTTTACAATTTTTTTAAACTAAATTAAAATAAATTAGACTAGGTTAAAAGAAAGACCTAGAATTGAATTTAGTGAATATCTAGATTTACCTACCATCTCTATTGATTAATCCTATTAATTGTTCGAGAAAAGTTATCTCCAAATTTGTATATATTAACTTTTCATAAAATTAAAAAAAAAAAAACTAAACAAAAATAAAAGTACTTGAATTAATTGACCCAAGTATCCCGATAACAGTGAAGAATAAATTGAGTATTATTTATATTTTTTTTATGTGTCAAAATGTTTTTTAATTATAAATATTCATTATGTTAAAATAAGTTAAATTCTATAATTCTAATTATGAATGAAAAGACTATTTTACCCTTGTTATTTTACTCACATAAGCGTCACATGACCGCCACTTAAGCATTTTTAATGGAATAATGGACGGAGATACTATAAAAGGCTAACGGAGGGATAGTATAGGTACCACTCGACTCCCTGAAAATTTGTAAGTACCAAAAAATACATTTCGTGATAGTTCAGGTACTATATGAGGATTTTACCCATATATATATAGTCATGTAAAGTAACAACCTCAAGTATGAAATTTGAGCCAAGTCCATATACAATACAGAATTAAAATGTAAACTTCATTTTGATCTTTTTATTTAGTCATAGTCTTTATATGGTATGAAACTTTAGTTTTAAATTCCAGGTACCTGTGGCATATTAATCTCATGCATTGACCCTGTATACCATTACACCTCATTGTGATTATGTTTTTTTTTTTTTTTTTCAAAAGCCTCATTGTGATTATATTGTATTACACAGCTGCATTATCATATTAATTTTTCTTCAGTGATATGTCTGCAGTATGGACTATCTCAGCTTAAAGATCGACTTGTCGTTTCATTAGTCTCTTCTGCTTGTAAGAAAGAAGGTAGACTCATTCAATATGGGACATATGCTCAAGCTGTCACCCTGCCATGGACATGAAAAGACTGAATTATATATATTGTTTCTGTTTGGGGCCATTTTCTTCTTTTCTTATATGGAATGAAATTAACAGAAAACTACTACTCGTCAAAGTCGATCGACTTTCACTGGGAGTTGTTACTTCGTATGGTGTGAAGCAGCAACTTTCAAGCTTGTCCTTACACACTAGTCGAATAATTTTCTGAGTTTTTATGAGTTTACTGATCATCGAGAGGTGTGCTGCTTGAATTTGAGGGCTAAAGGATATGATTTTGCCGTCAACTAGTTTCCATGGTTTCTTCACTTCTAGGGATTACTTCGATGAGGTTAATGCAAAATTTTGTACATATTATTTCTTCTTCCAATTAAGTTGCCTCTCTGTCTATCAAATAATCAATATGAAGTTGATATTTTTAAGAAGAGCTATAAAATATGCAAAAAACATGCAAGTGTTATTTCCAGCTTTTTTCAAGATATAATAAACCCATTACGTAAGATAATCACAGATTAAAATTGACCAAAGTACGGTCCTTTTTGTTATGAGCAACTTTTTTTTTTTAAGAGAAATTGTCAACTCAAATAGAACAGGAGGTAAACTCCTTGGAAAGTACATCAACAATACAAGTTGGAGGCTCTAGGCCCCAAAATAAAGAACTAGCAGAAGAACAAGCAAAACGAGCTAAAGTATGAGCTACAACATTGGCTTGACGATAAGCATGAGTAAAGTAAGAACCCGACATCTGTTGAAGATGAAAGGTAATGTCATCATACACACGACTAATGAAGGAAGTATGGGGAATGACTCTCTACTTTGTTGCATGAAAAAGAGTAAGAGAATCGGTCTCAAAAATCACCTGAGAAAGACCTCGTTGAATAGCAAGTGAGACTGCCTCCCTCCCTGCTAATGCCTCAACCTGTTCTGGGGAAGAAACATGAGAGACTGGAGCATAATAACCTCCCAAGCATTTCCCCATATCATCACGGATAATGACTCCAATCCCCCCAGTACCAGTATCTTTATGAAATGCACCGTCAACATTAATCTTCACCCACCCTGCGCATGGAGGATTCCAGGGGACTACTCGCCGACTCCCTCCACCCTTACCCTTACCCTGATACCTCTCGTACTCCTGGAGACGAGCCGACAATAGCAGCACAACTTGGTTCACCTCCATACTTTTATTATCCCAAACTCTATTATTTCTCTCCCTCCAAATACCCTACAAATTATAAACAAAGATGCCCATAAATTGGAAGGCAAGTGAGAAGCACAACCCCAAATCCACTCCAAAAAATGCACCAGCCTAGCAGCAGAAGAGTAAGCAGTCCGTGCTACTCCAGGCACGACATCCAACACTCCCCTCACATACGGACAAAGCCTACATAGGTGTTCAATTGTCTCTTCCCCCACTCCACATAGAACACAAGGCCGTATCTCTAGAGGTAAACAATTGTTCAACACTTTCCACAGAAAAATTTTAGCCGTACCTGGTAAATTGGTAGACCATAGCTTTTTCCATAAATCTTGGGTTTGCAAAGGCACCACTTGTACTATCTCCTCCTCCATTAAGAGCCTATAAGCACTCTTAACTGAAAACAACCCTTTGGAATCAAAGTGCCACACCCAACGATCCTGAACCCTTCTATTACTCAAAGGAATAGACAAAATAAAAGGGATATCATCAACATGACAAACCTGTTATATCAATTCTTCATTCCAGCAACCTTCATCATTCAACAGGTTACGGACCTTCCAAAGAGCATCTCTGCCTCCCTGAACTGGTAATAATTGAAATGGTGCCGCTCTAGGTAGCCATGGGTCCGAAAGCAAGAAATCGTTCCCATCTCCCACTTGCCAACGTGCCCCTTTGACTAGAACACTTCTAGCCTTAGAAATACTCCGCCAAGAAAACGAAGGTGATGGATGAGGTTCAGCCTCCCAAAAAGAAGAATTTGGAAAGTATCTAGCCTTATACATTCTGGCAATCAATGAATGCGGATGTTGAACAATTCTCCAACCCTGTTTAGCTAACATAGCCCTATTAAAAGCATGTAAATCTCGGAAGCCCAAACCTCCTTCCTTCCTTGGACGGCAAAGGTATTGCCAAGACTTCCAATGAATTTTCCTTTGTTCATTAGAGCCTCCCCACCAAAATCGAGCACATCTCTGTTGAAGATCATCACAAAAAAATTTTGTTAATTGAAAGCAGCTCATAGCATATGTAGGTAAAGTTTGAGCTACCACCCTAATCAGAATATCTTTGCCAGCACCACTAAGAAGCCGACCCTGCCAAGTCTAAAGTTTCTGATCCAGTCTCTCCTGAATATATTGAAAAGTACTAGTTTTATTCCTTCCAACATATGTAGGCAACCCAAGATACTTCTCGTGGGATTCCACTACCTTAACTCCCAAAAAAGTAGCAAGCAAATTCTGATTAGCATGATCCACATTTTTACTAAACATAACAGAACTTTTATGGAAATTAACTTGCTATCCAGATGCTTTTCCATACACCTTCAATACATTACTAATTTCCTGACAAGCCTGAAGACTAGCAGTCGCATACAACATACTATCATCTGTGAAAAGAAGATGATTAACCATGGGAGCTCCATCACAAATAGAAATACCTGGCAATACCCCGAGATCAGCCTTTGTTTTTAACAAAGCAGAGATCCCTTCTGCTCCAAGAAGAAACAAATATGGGGACAATGGGTCCCCTTGTCGCAATCCTCTAGAAGGTACTACATAACCCCTTGGCTTCCCCCGTACCAGAAAAGAATATCTGACAAAAGAGACACATTGCATAATCATCTGCACCCAACTATAAGCAAACCCCATACGCTCCATGACTTTATGTAAAAACCCCCACTCCAATCTATCATAGGCTTTACTCAAGTCCAATTTCAATGCCATAAATTCCGCACCAGCTCTTTTATTATGAATAAAATGAGCTAGCTCATTCGCTGCCAACGTATTGTCTGTTATCAACCAGCCTGGAATGAAAGCACTTTGAAAAGGCGAAATAATTTGAGGCAGAATCAACTTCAACCTATTCGCAATAACTTTCAAACACAACTTATAAATTACATTACACAACGCAATTGGTCTCAAATCTGCCATAGTCTCAGGGTTAGCAGTTTTAGGAATCAGATAAATATGCGTGTAATTAATCTGTTTTGGCAACTGACCAGTCTGTAGAAAATTATGGACAGTAGCAGTGATGTCGTCACCTATACTCTCCCAATAATGTTGGAAAAATAGAGGTGGCATTCCATCCGGTCCAGGCGACTTCGTGGGATACATTTGGAACAAAGCCTCCTTCACCTCCTAACAACTATATTGGGAACAAAGAGAAATATTCATCTCGTCTGTAACTGAAGGAGAAATAGCCTGAAGAGTTTCCTCCAAAGCCCCACCATCAACAGTTCCTGCCTTGTAAATTTTCTCAAAATAGTTCACAACAACAGTTTCCAGACCATTGTCATCTTCTTTCCAGCTCCCTGCATCATCATAAAGACCTCTAATAAAAAAATTTCTTTTCCTATTAGAAGCCTTACGATAAAAGAAACCAGTATTACGATCTCCCTCCGTGAGCCATGAGACCTTAGCTCTTTGACTCCAGTATAATTCCTCCTCCGATAGCAAACTCTCCAAACGTGCCATCAAAGTACCCCTCGCTGCCAACAACTCCGGAGTAGCTGACAAGCTCAAAAACTCCTCCAGATGGGAATGAGTCTCCGATATTGCTTTCTGACGGTCACCAAACACACTGCGCTGCCAACCATCTAGCGCAATACTGGTTCTAGCAATCTTCTTGGACACCAAAAACATTGGTTGCCCCAGAACAGGGCGTTGCCACTGCTGCTGAACAATCTCATGGCAATCCTCATGCTTCAACCACAATGATTCAAACTTAAACCGGTGATATCTCTTATGCGGAACAACCGGAGCTGCACTGATACAAAGCAAAATCGGAATATGATCCGACTTGCTAGGCGGCAGATGGATCACCCGAGAATGGCCGAAACTATCTGACCACTCCGTCGTAGCAACCACCCTATCCAACCTAACCTTCGTCTCCGAATCACTCCAAGTAAACGGGCATCCGTAATATCCAAGATCAACGGGCATCCGTAATATCCAAGATCAACCAGTTACGCATATCCCAGCGCCTCTCGGAAACCACTCATTTGACTTTCTGGGCGTGGTCTGCCATCCAGCTTCTCTGAGGCCAACAAGATCTCATTAAAATCTCCCAACACAACCCATGGTAAACTGTCGTCATCACTCAAAGCCCGGAGAATATCCCAAGACTCATGACGATCTGCTGCACCTGGGTTGCCGTAAAATCCCGTGAAACGCCACCGCAAGAAGCCGTCACCTTCATCAACCACTGCATCGATAAAACGGGCCGTAGAAGGCTGCCAAATTTTGATCTTAACTTCATCATTCCAAAATAAACCCAGTCCCCTAGCCTGCCCAACGTTCATCACACCTTCTGCATGATCAAACCCTAGGTTACGCTGTAGTCTGTTGAACTCCTCTCTTTCTCTGATTTTCGTTTCAATCAGAAACACCAATTTCGGCTTATGCTGTGAGATTAAAATCTTCAGAGCACGCCTAGTGGAGGGATTACAAATCCCTCGACAATTCCAGAACAACACGTTCATGGCCATTAGACTCTTTTCAGATCAAAGAAACCCTAGGTTTCTGATCGCAACCCTAGCTCCGAGAAACTATTGTTATGAGCAACTTAGAGACGTTCATCATGCATTTCCATGTCCTTGTGTAAAAAGTATTTAATTGGAAACTGGAAATTTTTGAAGTTGACTTTCACATTTGCATGCATCTTATTCGCAAATAACTCAATGAGAAATTTAGTTGCACATAAACTTTGATGGTCAAAGAAACTATCAAATTTTTAGAGGTATGAATTACTCTCCAACACATTGCACATGATACTTTATCATGTATGTATTGTTCTCATTTAAAAGTAAGAAGATCGACCAAGTGCTTAATCATACACGAAACTAGCTAAAATCATATATATTAAGAACACACCTTGCGCGACAAGACTTTAAAAACTTTGTGGGTTGCTTTTGTCGATTTCTTTTTCTTATTAGATTATGAAATGAAATGTGAACTAATTCATTAAAAAATAAATATTTAAAAATGTTTAGACTTGGGTGGATGAGGTGGATTGGCTGAAATAACAGAAGTCAAAGCCAATCAGATAAAAAAAACCCAACCTTTAAACCAACCAATCTTGTTCGAGGTACCCAATCTTCACACTGAGCTCATAAGTATCTGATCATAGCCCTCAAACGAATTTTCTTTCCCAATCTGGCAATGCATTTTTGCAAAACACTATAAGAGAGACAGAGCTGTGAAGGAGTGAAGTTCAAGTCTTCACCCACACTCACTTCACTACACACCTACACCCCCTTTTCTTTTAACAAAGAAAAGAAAAAACACCAAATTCTTTGCCTTTCTTATCTCACTGCTTTGCTCTTCCTTCCCAAAAATGTCCTGAAAAACTTGGGTGACTAAAAACCATGGAGTTCGACCTTGAAAACCCACTAACAATTTCCCATGATATCCACTCTGACTCGGTCACGTCTCTGTTCTCCATTGAATCCGATCACATGCCATCTGAGAATTACTTCCAAACCCTTCAAGCTGGAGACTTTGACATCTCTGTTCGAAGGGAAGCCATGGCTTCAATCTCACAGGTACAATTCTTGTAAGAACAGAGACATGAATTCTTGAATTTGGTCCTATTTACCAATTTAGTGACCCAGAAATTATGTTTTTGCTGCAGCTTTGTTGCAACTCTGATAACTTCTTATCCTACCTTGCTGTCAATTATCTTGATCGGTTCTTGTCCTGCCAAGGAAAGCTGGTATAGATTAACACATGGAAGCACTGTTTTTTTTTTTTTTTTTTTTTTTTTTTTTTTTTTTNNCATTTGACGAGATCTAACTGAGCTTGGGACATTTGCAGCAACCGAAGCCTTGGATCATCAAGCTCCTTGCAATCTCCTGCGTTTCTTTAGCTGCCAAGATGAAGAAAACAGATTTTTCTCTTCTTGATTTTCAGGTACCAAAACTACAGCTTTCTTTAGATCGATCAGTAATGCTTCATTCATTGAAACATGTAAAATTTGATGAGAATTTTGGTATATACAGAGTGACGGAGGTATCATTTTTGATACTCGAACGATAGAGAGAATGGAGTTCCTGATTTTGGGAGCTCTAAAATGGAGAATGCGGTCCATAACTCCCTTCTCTTTCATTCTCTTCTTCATTTCTTTGTTCAAGCTTGAAGATCCTCCGTTGAGGCAAGCTCTCAAAGCCAGAGCCACCCAGATCATCCTCAAAGCTCAAAATGGTATAGAACCCTTATGACCCTTACGGGAATCATAAATTCACATTTTTATCATACACTTCTCCACCATGAAAATGTTCATGAATTTTCTTGTATTTGGTTGTTTTGCAGATATGAAGCTTTTTGTGTTCAAGCCATCAATAATTGCAGCCTCTGCTCTCCTCTCTGCTTCTCATGAGTTATTCCCAATGCAATGTCCCTGCTTTAAAAAAGCACTCTCCAACTGTTCCTATGTAAACAAGGTAAATAACTAAGCACCCTTCTTTATAAGTTATAACCAATACAAATATACAATCGTTCACATTAATTATAAGTAATTTACTTTCTTGTTTCTTGGGTAGATAACTTTGCTGCAATGCTACAATTGTATGCAAGACAGTGTGGTAGATGAGTACGATTCAGTCTTGGAGATGGTGTCTAGCTCAGTGACACCGGCCAATGTGTTGGATCATACTTTTTCATGCTCTGCAGACAGTGGAAGAACCACAGTGACCAGCATTACCACTTTAAAATTGGAGAGGGACATCAAGAGGAGGAAATTTAGTGAATATTGTAAAGATCATAACCACAGATTTGCCCAAATTAATTTCTCATCAGATCCAGCCCCACTCAGGCCTAGTTAGAGCTAATGACAGAGCTCATCAATGGTCTCTCCCTCTCCTTGTGAGAGTGACACTAGCTAATAAGCTCTGCTCCAATGACAGGGGAAATGGAGAAGGAAAAACAGAAAAAGAAAAAAAAGTGATGGGAGAGAACACAGGGGGGGGGGAGAAGTTTCGCTATACAGAAAAATTACAGAACGATGTCCTCAACTGTTGCAACCTTGATCCTACGTGGTTGAAGTTAAAAGTCGAGAAACCTCTATAAAGAGAATGGTTCCAAATCTTTTTTCAATATCTTGAGCGTGTGATGAAAATATGCAAAATGTATTTGCAACAAAATTGGCTCTCTTCGGACATGCTTGAATGAAACCAAACCTACCATTGTTGGCTTCATTTTCTCTAGGGGTGAGCAGATCGAAGAGATGAAAAGGAATGGGGTTTTTTCCGTTTCTCTTGTTTTCTTCCAATTATTATTATTTGAAGTTGTCTGCCTTTTGTTTTCTCTTTAGGAACCAAACAAAGACAAGACTTAATAAAAACTTTGAATTGAAATCTTGTTTGAGTGAGTTGGATTTGTGTCTCTAGCTTCAATAACACAAAAGGAAGAAGCAATAATCTCAATAGCTAGGGAGCGTACTTCTCCTCCTCCATAATTCAGTTACACTGTCGATGACAGCGTTGCTTGTAGTCAGCGCGGGAAAGTTTTGGAAATTACTGTTCTACCCATGTGTCCTTTACCCCTTGGGGCAGTGCCACAGTGTGGCTTTTGAAAAGGAACTTGATGGGTGCTTTTGCTTAAAACAGTTACCAATAAATGGGGACAGCTACCGAAATTCTGCGTTTTCTTTTTCAGTCTTTGAATTTCTGCTTTGAAATTCTGAAGGTGTATTGATTAAGAGCACATATATATACTTAGTTAAGAAGGTGTATTATTAGCTTGATGACGAGTTGAGGGTGATGAATGGTCCCTCTACTGTTGAGATTTCCTAATCGAAGATATCTGGACCAACTTTGGGAGATTTCTGTGCTTCTGTACCCTGGAAGATGATGGCAACTTCACACAGAGCAAAATGGGACCAGTGGGGAGATATAATCCAATATACCAAGGACTCGAGGAGAATATAAATAACTCACCACCACCCAACAAATAATTGGATACATGCTAAATTAACTGTAATTACTTCTAATATGATCTCATAGACCAAACTGACCAATGTTCAGTAACCTAAGGGTAAATAGGAGAGCTGTAAATTTAAACATCAAAGTTGAAACCCTCACGGATGCAAAAGTATAAATCAAGTGCATATATCGTGTGATTTCGGTTTGTTGAGGGTAGTTGACGAAATATGTAAACGTAAACTCCCCATTAGACAATTTACTAGTCATAAGACCGACGAGCAAATGAGTTATATGACGTTAAACTAAAAACATGTAAATTCAACGTAGAAGGCCAAATTTGGAAATTATTAAGACTAAGTCTGAACTCATCGATACATAATTTTTCAGTAATAAGGTCACGTACAAAACTATAAAAACATTGAGAAATTATCTTCACTCAAAGGACACCGATGTTAATCCAATTTCAACTCATCTCTCAGTCTGCTAAGTGAAGTGAGATTATGATACTGCCAACATATACAAGTCTATAAGACTCGCATTGTCGCATCATATCGCATTGTCGCATCATATGAAAGAGTCTCATCAGGAAAGGGAAAAAAAAAAAAAAAACCACAAAATGTTTTGAGTTCAATAATATAGTGCAGTACTGTATGTGCAGTCTTAATTGCTCCGGCCTTGCCTTTTATCAAACAGAAGTTTCCAATAGGTAAATGCCATTTTTGTACTATGGGATGTTTTGTTTCTGGCCAGTTGTACTGTGAGAGATCTATAAGTCTTTTCCTAGAGTAAGATACTGCGATTTAAGTCGGGAATTGGGAGCATAATTCTGCATTAGACCCAAAGGAAGAAGAAAACAAAGAAAGACCAAAAGGGAAGCTGTCTTTATTGGTCTTTTAAAATAAAAAAGAATATAAAATTGCATACTTCACCCTCAATACAAATTTGGATTAACCAAACATGCATGTGAATGCTGGATGCGAAATTAAACACTAGTTTAGACCAAAGTCTTGTTTATTCGAAGGGACAAAATGTAAAATCTAGTTTTGAGCGATCTAATCATGTTTTTATGGACGTACTTGGTCCGACAAACCTTCACCCCACCAGTTCTTTTTCAATTAGTGAGTACGAGTTAGTTAATTACATCCTGGAATTAAATAATAAGTGCTGAAGACTTTATACTAAATCCACCATCAGTGATAAGAAAATTATGAACCCATTCATCATCAGAGTCTTGGACATAACCCTCATGACCAGAGGTAGTTGGTGGTGAATTGTTTTCTTGCAAGACGTGCTATGATCAAATTAAGGATGGAGTTTTACCTTGACCTGTGTCTCTTACAATTTTTATAAGACATTTCTACGAACATTTTTCATCACAATTTTACGGAGCACTTTATTGCTACATAACAAAGAATTCTTCAATTGCTTACTAAAAGTTTGATGTAAGGATACTATAGATTACCAACACTATCAATATAGATTCAAACTTTCCAAGTCTGAAACTATCAAGTTACTTAAGACGTCTAAGTTATGGATAATTGCATGTTATACTCAAATTGGTGCCAAAGGTTTTACGTGTTCACCAAATTCAACCAAATTACGTGTTCACCAATTGAAACCTAAATATAAGTTTTGCCATTCTCACGTAATATCCATGTCAAATAAAATTATGAAAGTGTCATTTATGTACGTTTTGAAATTTTATGTGCTACTTATGTGTTGCTCCTCAAAAGAAAGGATTAATTGATTAATTAGCAAAGCAATATGAATAGGAGCTTCAATGTGGAATAACAGAGTTACTGCTGCATTTGATTAATCAAATGAAAGCTGGTGGTGAATTCATGGCATTTTAGTAGTTGCCTAGTTGGTCAGCGATTTCGGACCTGCTTCTCTGTAAACTAAAAGGACCATGTTTGAACAATTCAAAATTTTTCAAACGCATATCGGTTAGATTACGTAAAATATAAATGTACAGTATTCTGTAAAGACTAGAATATAAATACAGTATTCTGTGGAAGTGCTCATTCTTTATAATTCTGTTTCGACTTGGAAGAGAAGTGGGTGGAAAAGGTAACTGTGGTATCTTATAACAGAGATATGAAATATAGAAGAACCAGTACTGCTGGGCCTGCTCTCTATCCTCTGATCGATCTATGGACCATGCATGCATTGCCAGAATAATGTGATTATTGCTTCTGTGGTCACCGCGATACGCTAAGACTTTAAAGTCTTACTCTCAAAGACTCAAACAAATGATGATAATGGTTCTCTAATTTACTATTTCAGGAATCTTTACTATTTCTGGAGTTTTGCATTTTCAGTAGAGCTGGGGTTAATATATAACAACACATGGAATTGGAATTATCTGCTTAGCTTGCTAGATGATCAGTAGTGATTTCCATCTATACTTCAAAAACCTAAACGCGATTCAGAGTTTTCTTATGGATATTTTCCCTTGCTGTAGTTATAATTTCCTCATAGCGTTTTGCCAAGCATGCACGCTATACAATCAAAAGAATAATCCTGAATCACTTAGTTGATGAGTAGTATTAATTAATTAGTTAACTCATCCCTGCAATAATGAGACTAGGTTTGATTCATACAGTGGTACAAAGTTATAGTGTGTGTTAGTTTACAACTTACAAGATTGTCATTTTATAAAGTTGATAAACTAGTCTACAATTGCATTGAGTCAATTTATTATGTTATAAGTTTATTTAGACAATTATTTTTGTATTTTGACATGATACTGACCTCATGAAGAAAAGTAAACCCTATGTGCTACACATGTGGTTGCCAATAATCAATCTAACAAAACAAAACCAACTATATATTTGGACAATTAGTCAAATCTAGATTGAAAAACGTAGACTTAAGTAGACACTTTAGGTGTGACAGAATTTGGAACTGAATTATTTACAAAAAAAAAAGGCATTTAGTAGGTGGAATATAGAAGCGATTTGTTAAGTAAAGCCACACTAAATTTTTTATTTTATACACGATGAGAATATCTATTGTATATACGCAAGGATTAGAATGTGTTTAGACCTTTAGTCGTTGTTTGGTCTTAGTGGGTGGTTTGTCGTAATTTAAATATATTGTCTAGCTAGCCGCAGGACTGAATGAATGCAGTGCTTTCCGTATATTATTATGAACAATTCTTATGTTCACTCCAGGGTGAATGAGCATATTCACTCTCGTTGTCGATTAACATATGTTTACTTAATAAATTTATAATCCAATAGTCTATATATTAAATTATCCTTTAAAGATCATCTCTGTAAAAAATCAATTGAATTGGAAATCGTTTAGTTATCTAATTGAATCAAACAAATGGATGGTTCTAACAACACTTACTACTACTATAATGAACTGTCCATGTATTTCATAGAAATGAACAACTAAAAGGTCTTCAATTTGATTGATTTTTTACAGAGCTAATCTTTATATTACGTTATACAACATGAATGGTTGGATTAGAAAATTATAAAGTTATTGTGCGTTAATCGCAAGAGATGGTAAATTTGCTCATTCACTCTAGGGGTGAACCTAAGAATTGTTCTATTATTATTATGTTGGCATGTTGTTCCGCTGTTGACAGATTGCTTGATTCACTTCAACTTTACCTACGCCTTTGTATTCTACTCCCTTACTTTTCATAGTGATAAAGTAATCTGGGGTTCACATCCAAACCAATTGGCAATGGATGGAGTGGCCCAAACCCTTATAAACCCATAGGCAAGGTCCCATTTTTCCCATGTGGGATGTATATATTCTCAACACGCCCCCGCACGTGTGGCGAATTTTCAAGCCATACACGTGGACAACTTTTGGGTGACGTGGAGCCGTGTGGCTGTTAGACATGCACACGTGGGTAACCCGCTCTGATACCATGATAAAGTAATCTGGGGTTCACATCCAAAACCAATTGGCAATGGATGGAGTGGCCCAAACCCTTATAAACCCATAAGCAAGGTCTCATTTTTCCCATGTGGGATGTATATATTCTCAACACATAATACATCCATAAATCCTTGAATGGAAATTGCAAATCAAAAGCTTGATTGCTTACACATAGTTTGATGAATACTGCTAAGAATTCTAAAAATGTATTCTAAATTCCGTGTGTGTGTATGTAGTTTATTTGTTGAATTTTGGTGAGAACTCGAAACTCAAGAACTAGATATATCTGATACATATTTTTAAGGTTCATTCTTTTAAAGTTAAGAATAACAAAGATGCGCGCTTTAGGCCTTAATTGTATTATTACTCGAAGATGACATGTTGAGATTTTCAAAGTTTAGATTGACAAGGCATGTGGTTTGCTACATCATCAACTTCTTTTAATTAAAATATGTTTAGTTTTTTTTTAATTTTTTAATTTTAATTATTTTATTTATTAAATTTTTTTTTTTTTAAAGAATGGCTGGTGCGGCTGCCCTCAAGCCTCTATTAATGAATCTGCCGAATACAAAAAGAGGGCATTAAGCATAAACCCCTTAGAATTTATTTCCAGCAAAATTGGTGACAACTCGAAATCCAATAGTTAAATCTTAAATTCCAATTGATAAATGAAATTGAAAAAAGAAAATAACATGGTAAATGTGATATGTCCAATTATGTCACTTGGTATGCAAACAAGTTAGTATTTGGAAAAGCATGCATATTGAGAAAATACCAACACAAACACAGCAAACCCAACCTAGGGTTTGAGCAGAACGACGTCGCGCTCCCTTCGATGCCTGGCTAATCTAAGACCGGCGAGATTCCTCGTCAGGGCGAGGTTTGTGTAGGGTGGCGCACGTGTTTTGAGGACAAACTGGCACCGAGGATTCGACTTTCTTCTTGGAGCCTTGACGAGAGAGACCGATTTCTGTATTAGGGGAATGCTGCTCGGCGACGTCTCTGGTTTGCAGATCCGTGCTGCTTCTCCGTCTGATCACTGATCGGAGCAGTTGCCAGGAGTGCTTCAGGTTGAACTTGGCCGGATTGGTTCTTGGTTCCGACCGACCTCTCTTTTGCGGGCTTGGATTGAGGAAGTCGTCTGATGTCCAGCTGGGTGGGTCGGCCGCCAGAAAGTTGGCCAGCGGTAGCGATGACGTGGCAGGAGATGATTAGGGCTTCTGCCCTATTTGCTTGGGTATGGGCTTGGCCCTTAGGGCCTGGGCTCCAACTTAGGCTGATGGGCTCTGTTTTGGGGGCCTTCAAGGAGGGTGGCATGCCCTCACTTATTACTTAATGTTGAGGGTGGGCCTAACCTGAGATGCGAACCTTCTTGGGTATTTGGGTCGATATGTGGTCCATGACCAATCAATTTCGAATCATGGCTGCTACGGGAGTTGGTAATTATCTGAAATTAGATTGGCGTTTTTTTTATAGCGGCTTATGAATAAGGAGGTGCTCCTGTTTGTTTGCTAGGAAGTGGCTTTCTATTGGTACTGCAATTGCGCTCCTGGCCAATGGGGATGCTAGTAAATGATTTTGCCCTAGAAGACACGGAGTTTCTTTGTTTATAAGTTTGCTAATTTTAGCGAGCTTATCATCGACTTGTAATGAGTCTGTTTGCTTAGAATAGGGTTTCCGGATTTTCTTGTCGGCTATCTTATTATAAGTACAGTTAGACTCTAGCCATTGGCAGTTTGCCGACTATTGATCTTAATGATATCAATTTCTATTAAAAAAAGAAGAAGTTAGTATTTGGAGTGGCACGTAGTACTTTCCTTTCGGTATGTAAGTCTATTTTGGGCAACTTGATTTCCTCGCAAAATTGAGTTTGAAAGATTCAAGCTCGCATCATACGAAGTTGTAATCTTTTCTTATTTCAAAGAGAATAAATAGGGTTTAGAGAAAAGAAGAAAAGAAATACATATTGGAAAGAACTAGATCGGTTATAAAACCAAGTATGCAATTGAGATCAAGTACGTGTTAGGCTTAAAAAATACAGATTAGGATCAGAAAAGAAGAGAGAAAGAGCTCGATAAATTTTCTGGATTAGTGTAGTTGTCCAGTGTTGTCCCTCCATGAGACTACAATGATTTAATTCAGATGACCCTCAGTTAAACAGGATATCAATGATATATAACCC
>LYNE01001944.1:48951-61126 GCA_001662545.1 Rosa x damascena | reverse complement strand
CAAAGCAAAGTCTATCTCACTATTTTCATTGGTTATATAGGTGTTAACAGAGTGTCCTACAGCTGACACCTTATTCTGCTGAAGTTCCCAGAACAGGTTATCAGCATCTTGAATGTGATTAGGTTTTTTACCAACAAAGGCTTGAGCAATAAGCGCAAGCGCCACTCCATAAACTTCAAAGCTTTCGGCTGGGATGTTTTTTGGTGTTGATACATATAGTTCCACCTTTCAACAACAACAACAACAATAAATGGAAACAAAGATACAAAAAAAAAAGATTAGACAATTTAGCAAGAAGCATATAGATCATGGGAAGAAATTAACAGAGGGGATGAGGCTACCTAGCATATAGATCATGGGAAGAAATTAACAGAGGGGATGAGGCTACCTGTTCAGCTGCAGTCATTCGTAAAAAGACCTCGTTCAGGAAACTGTCACGGGTGAATCCCCCAGCAAGAGCAACTGCTCCGCCTCCTCCAACAGACCACAATATATTTCGGACACCACGGAGGCCCTCTTCCCTTCTTGATTGGCAGTCCTCATCAAGGGGTAAACCTAGAAGTTCCAAAATGCAACGTGGGGTGATCTCTTCCAGTGTCTCGTCGATTTGTGATTGAAGATCAGGTGCAAGGCTGCTAGCACCTTCCTCCTACATGTTGAATGTAAGTGTTAATTAAGCATCAGACTACTACGCAAAACTAGCGAAAGATAACATTATCATGCACATAAACAAAAACTCAAGAGACTTGCAAATGAGGGCTTTACCTGCAAGAGCTTCAAAGCCCTCTCGAGCACTTCACAACCCAGAATAAAATCCGGTGGGGACAATGCCATTGCGTCCCTCGACATGTCAGCATAAGCAAGTGCCATCACCAAAACCACATCTTGCTTCAACGATTTGGGCAGCCTCTCTCTCAGCAAACTGTGCCCAATTTGAAGAACCAGCTCCGTCTTTCCAGCTTCTTGCAGCACACAAAGAGCTCCAGGAACCTACACCACATTGTGTCATCTCATCTCATTCAGCCAACAATTTCTTCATTAATTTCACACCAATCAAATGTAATTGTTGAGAGAGTCTGAGACGAGACTGCAATTTACCTTATCAAAAGGAACGTCGGTGAGAATTGTTCCGTCTTCGTCTTCAACGAGGGACTGATTGTACTCTCATCTCGAGGTAGGGTCGGCTAGGGTTTCGCAGGCGGCCTGGAGAATCTGTCTCCGGCTGACCAAAGCGTCTTGGGTGAAGCCGTACTGAGGCGGCTTCGAAGCCCTAGCCTCGTAAGCTCGCCTAATCCCGTCGCCGAGGAAATGCGACTGGGTGCCGAGTACCTGGTAGAAGTCGAGGGGGATGGACACGTGGCGCTCGGGAGGAGCGAGTGGGGGAGGCAGATTGGGAGGAGCGAGAGTGGCGGTGGTGGAATGGTGGTCTGAGGAGGAGGAGTCGCCGAGGAATTGGAAGTCGGCGAGGAGGCGGTCGGCCCATTTGCTGGCGGAGCATAATGCGGGCCTGAGCTTTTGGGGTTTTCTTGAGTGTGGGAAAGGGGCGGAGAGTCTTGGGGTGTAGAAGCCAATGGCCAAGTGTGTCAAGGTCTCCATTGCTCACTTCGAACACTGTGCGCCTTAAACCCTCAGGTACCTTCTTTCTGGGTTTCAAGTACTCTTTCTTGGCTTCCCTTTCAATTTTTACCCTTGACATTCGTCAATGAGTCACAGTATAACACGTACTCTATGACCGATAATCCTAAACATTAGTTTTTGTACTTGTTCTACTATTTGTTATCCAACTTGAACAACAGTCCGTTGTAGTCTAGTTGGTCAGGATATTCGGCTCTCACCCGAAAGACCCGGGTTCAAGTCCCGGCAACGGAATTGTTTTTGTATGCCACTTTTTTCAACACATGAATTGGGCTGTCGCTGCTCAGCCCAATTAACTTAGAAAACGGTTTCAATCAAAAAAGGCTCAGCCTATTTTCTTTTAACAAATGAATTCCAGTTGTACCGCTGCCTCAGCCCAATTAACTGAAAGGCTCCCCCAATTATTATTGTTCTTCAATAGGCTCCCCCAATTATTTTCCAATCGAACGGCTAGCCTCTAGGTTCATAGATATTATTTAGACTTCGCCTTGATAGAAATGCATAATTGGTCTATGTATCTTCTTTTATTACTCTAAGCATGTATGTATCAGCATTTTTGTAACCGGTTTACAAGATCTCTCTGCGTGTATGTATCAGCATGCTAATAATCGGATTACGCCAATAATTACTTAAAAATTTGAGATGACCTGAGACTATCAAGATGAAGATGATACGAATCAATAGATCATGGAGCCTCATATTTCTAACGTTTCTTCATCAATCAAGTCTCATTTTTTATTTTTCCATCATTTCTTCATCAACAAGGTATAAAAGTCTCATATTTTCAGGAAACTCGTTATTTTCAGCGAATTTCATACCAATCTGTTAATAGAATACAACTACGTAATTCTCCAAAAAAAAAAAATATACAACTACGTAAGAAATGGGAGAGATGAGATAGCAAATTGCTCTTTTGTCCACTACTTATTAGATAGGTTAACTAGATCTTGCCATCATGTGGCACTATAAGCGGGGATTGAAGCCTTTGACCTGGTTTAATGTCTGCTGCTTAATTACGGGTTCCTTCGAATGTCAATTCTACTTTGTAATTCCCATCTTAGGAGTCTGAAGCCTTTGTTTTGGCCGGTTTTTTTTTTGCTCCTTTTGACCATTGAGTTTTGTTTTTGTTTAAGCCAGACACAATTTGTTTTATGATTTGGATTTAGTCCTCGATTATCTACACACTTGAAAATTATCATTGATCTTTTATCTAATGAAATTCAAATATTTTTATGTCACATTAACGTATAAATATATTAAATTTAGACCAACTGTCTATAATAGTATATCAGCTCTGTATAGTTGTAGACTAATCCGTGATCATATCAATATACTCTAATACTTATACATGGAGCTAATTTACTTAATATATAATTATATTAATACTAATATATAGTAGAATTTCATCATGAAATAGTCTTGGAGAACATCATGCATGAAGATATGAAGAATTTTTCTTTTTCTTCTTCTTCTGTACTGTCTCTCCCTCGGTTGGGCCATTTCTAAGAAGTTGAGGCGTAAGCGCCGAAAGAAAGTGACCGTCTCATTATCACAGGCACACTGAAACGTCCTTTCTCTCTCTGTCAAAACAAATAACAAAAAAAACAAAAAGAGAGGTTTAAATACAAACTTTTTGGGAAGAGGGAAGCCAAAACCAAAGCCAGAGCTTAACCCAGCCACTTACTTGGGTCGCCCACCCGCGGCGTCGTTTCTCTCTAACCGCTCCTCGTTCCGGTCCCTTCTCTCCTTCTTCCAGAAAACCCCACCTCTGTTTCCTTCCACCACCACACAAATACCAAAACCCCAATATTTTCAGTCTCACGCTCCCTAATGGCAACGGCTAGTTTCTTCTTTCTGATCATCCCAATGCTGTACTTCACCGCCGCATTGACCGCCGGTCAACTATCACTCTCCGAGATCCAAGCCTTAACCACCTTCAAGCTCAACCTCCACGACCCGCTCGGCGCCCTCAACGGCTGGGACTCCTCCACGCCATCCGCCCCATGCGACTGGCGCGGCGTCGTTTGCTTCAACAACCGAGTCCGGGAACTCAGCCTGCCTCGCCTCCACCTCGCGGGTCGACTCGGCGACCAACTCGCCAGCCTCCGTGACCTCCGCAAGCTCAACCTCCACACCAACAACTTCAACGGCTCCATTCCTCCCTCCCTCTCCCAATGCGCCTTGCTACGCACCGTTTACTTGCACGGCAACTCACTCTCCGGCGACCTCCCGCCGGCGCTTCTCAACCTCACCAACCTCCAAATCCTCAACCTCGCTCACAACTCCCTCTCCGGCAGAATCTCCGGCGACATTCCGGCCAGCCTCCGATACCTTGATCTTTCCTCCAATGCATTCACCGGGGACATTCCGGTGAACTTCTCCGCCAACTCGCAGCTCCAGCTCGTCAATTTTTCCTTCAATCAGTTCACCGGCGGCGTTCCGCCGACCATCGGACGGCTCCAGATGCTTGAGTATCTCTGGCTGGACTCGAACCAGCTGACCGGCACGCTTCCTTCGGCTATTTCCAACTGCTCCTCCCTCATACATTTCAGCGCCGACGACAACGCGCTCCGAGGACTAATTCCGGCGACTATCGGCGCCATTCCGAAGCTTCAGGTGGTTTCTTTAGCTCGGAACAGCTTATCAGGCTCAGTCCCGATAGCTTTATTGTGCAATGGGAATGTTGACTCTTCTTCACTGAGGATAGTAGATCTAGGGTTCAATGCGCTCACGGGAATTGTGCAGCCGCAAAATGGAAGGTGTTCGAGTATTCTGGAGGTTCTGGTTCTTAAAAGCAATCGCATTGGCGGCGCGTTCCCAAATTGGTTGAGTAATGTGACTAGGCTGAGGGTTTTCGATGTTGCTGGAAACTCGTTTTCGGGGGGATTGCCGGCCGAAATCGGCAATCTTTTCCGGTTGGAAGAACTCCGGGTGGGTAATAATTCCCTGAGCGGTGAAATTCCTACTGAGATTGCAAAATGCAGTTTGTTACAGGCTCTTGATCTTGAAGGTAACCGATTTGAGGGCCAGTTTCCGTTGTTTCTGGGAGGAATGAGGAGCTTAAAGGTGTTGTCCTTGGGTGGGAATTTAATCTCGGGTACCATCCCGTCGAGTTTGGGAGCACTGTCGGGGCTGGAATCCTTGAACCTGAGCGGTAATAATCTGACAGGGGAAGTTCCAGTTGAGCTCATGCAGCTAAGCAACTTGACTAGCCTGAACCTGAGTAATAACAAGTTTTCCGGTGAGGTTCTTGGGAATGTAGGAGCATTGAGGAGCTTGCGGGGTTTGAATTTGAGCAATTGTGGGCTTTCAGGTAGCGTCCCCGCGAGTGTTGGAAGTTTGATGAGGCTCGCTACACTGGATTTGAGTAAACAAAAGCTCTCTGGTGAGTTGCCTACTGAGATTTTTGGGCTGCCAAATTTACAAGTGGTTGCTTTGCAAGAGAATCAGTTGTCTGGGGCTGTCCCTCAAGGTTTTAGTAGCTTGACTGGTTTAGTGTACCTAAATCTCTCCTCCAATGCCTTTACTGGTGTTATTCCAGCCACGTATGGGTATCTACGGTCACTAACTGTTCTATCTTTGTCAAAGAATCGCATTTCCGGTGTGATCCCACCAGAGCTTGGAGATTGTTTGAACCTTCAAGTACTTGAGCTTAGTTCTAATCAATTGGGGGACAAAATTCCAGTTGATATCTCTCGGCTATCTAGTTTGGAAGAGCTGGATTTAGGTCATAACAAATTGACAGGTGAAATACCAGAGGAAATTTCCAAATGCTCTGCTCTGACTTCATTATTGTTAGAGGAAAATCAACTTTCAGGGCCAATACCAAACTCCTTGCCTTTGTTAGTGAACCTTGTGGTGTTAGATCTTTCCTCAAACCAGTTGAGTGGAGCAATCCCGGCAAATATTTCGCTCATTCCTCACTTGAAGTCCTTGAATTTGTCTAACAACAACCTATCTGGTAAGATTCCAGAGCTACTGGGTTCTCAATTCAATGGTTCTGTCTTTGCAATGAACCCGAAATTATGTGGGAAACCATTGGACAGAGAATGTGGAGATGCGAAAAGGAGAAGGAGAAACAGGTTGCTTTTATTAATTGGGGTGGCTGCTGGTGGAGCTTTGCTTCTGTTAATGTGTTGTTGTGGCTATGTCTACAGCCTCTTCCGCTGGCGTAAGAAGCTTAGAGAAATGGTAACTGGGGAGAAGAAGGGTCCCAGTCCAGGTCGTGCAAGCTCAGGCGGAGAGAGATCTGGTCGCGGAAGTGGAGACAATGGAGGGCCAAAGCTTGTTATGTTCAATACTAAGATTACATATGCAGAAGCATTAGAAGCAACAAGACAATTTGATGAGGAAAATGTGTTAAGCAGGGGAAAGTGCGGACTGGTATTCAAGGCTTCATTCCCAGATGGAATGGTGCTCTCAATTCGACGCCTTCCTGCTTCTTCTCTTGGTGTGCTCGATGAAGAGACGTTCCACAAAGAAGCCGAAGCTCTTGGCAAGGTGAAGCATCGGAATTTAACAGTTCTGCGAGGCTACTATGCCGGTCCTGATGTGAGGCTACTTGTATACGACTACATGCCTAATGGAAACTTAGCCACTCTGCTCCAAGAGGCTTCTCACCAAGATGGTCATGTACTAAATTGGCCAATGCGGCATCTCATTGCACTTGGCATTGCTAGAGGCATAGCTTTCCTGCACTCAGTCTCAATGGTTCATGGTGATGTGAAGCCGCAAAATGTTCTCTTCGACGCTGATTTTGAAGCCCACTTATCGGAATTTGGAGTAGACCGGTTAACCATAGTCTCACCAAAAGCCTCCTCATCATCATCTGCCGCAATTGGTACATTAGGCTATGTGTCACCCGAAGCAGCACTAACCGGGCAGGCAACAAAAGAAGCCGATGTGTATAGTTTCGGAATTGTCCTGTTGGAGATCCTAACCGGAAGGAAGCCAGTGATGTTTACTGAAGAGGAAGACATAGTGAAATGGGTGAAGAAGCAACTACAAAGAGGTCAAATCACAGAGCTGCTAGAGCCTGGACTACTTGAGCTAGACCCGGAGTCATCAGAATCAGAAGAGTTCTTATTGGGAGTAAAAGTTGGACTACTCTGCACCGCACCTGATCCACTTGATAGACCCCTCATGGCTGACATTGTGTTCATGCTTGAAGGTTGCCGCGTCGGACCGGACATACCATCGTCGGCTGATCCAACTTCACTACCTTCACCGGCCTAATTTTTTTATTTTTATTTTTATTTTTTTCCTTCTGTTTTTCTATCAAGAAAAACGTCAAATCATTGATCATTGTACTAGTAGGTGTCTTCAAATCTTGTGATTAATTATTAATTCCATTTTCTTCTATTGACCCTGGTTTCATTCCTGCTTTTGCTCAACTACACCATATTAATTTTAAGTTGTCATGTCATGGTTATGGCGTCACCCCGGTCTTGATACCTTTGAGACAGTGGAAGAATTTCCAGTCATTTGTGCGTTTGATTATTAGAGTTTGGTACCTGTAAAAGAGCTTACGAGCATATTTTATGTTAGTAGTCTTGGGAAAAGGAGTATTGCGGTTATTGTCCAGCCTCTATCGGCTCATGCTACGCTACGTAAATGCTTTCTCTTAAGATTTTGGTCTCCGTCCCCTGAGGCCTGAATCACACACTTGAATAAAATTTCGTCTCTCTAAAGAAAAAAATATAATGACCTGACGGCGCCGGAGGACCACTCAATCTCTACGGTCTTCATTTTTTTAATTTTTTTTTATTGGTCTGACAATCTCTACGGTCACGTTCAAAGATATCTTCCTTTCCGTTATTCTCGTAAGGAAGAAAGGGACCCGAAAAGGGTCTTCTCCCTTTAATACTATTTTCCCGCCAAATAAGTGGCACTTAATCCGTGCCACGTGGCAGGTTTGGGAGGAGAGCGGAGAAAGTAGCCGTTAATGTGACAGAGGCGCCCTTATCGGAAAAGGTGATGGGGTCCTCCTTATTTCATCGGGAAAGTGTTGACCGTCACGTGGTCCCTGACCGGACCTACGTAAAGCCATTGCCACTTTATACGTGAAGCAATTATACGAGACCCATCTTGGCCCCACTGTATCAGAGTAGCTGAGTAGGGAGGACAGATTTTTATGAGTAAGAAAATCCTTGTGATTTGAATAGAACAAGAACTGAAACAGAGCAACTCACATTCATTTCTGAGTCACGAAGATGACCAGACTGACTGCAGCATCACTATGGTACCAATTCAACTCTCCACGACATGTCGTTCTCAGTTCTCACCTTCCTCGCTCTGGCGGCCCTACTCTACTGGCCTCTGATTCCAACATGGCATTGAGTTGGGGGCTGACACCCGGTCGTTATGGTAGCTCATCAGTAATTACACACAGGCACACAGCATGTGTCAATTTAAATATTTCACCTGCCCTGCCAATCTGCCATAGTGAAACATGAAACTCTTCCCAACTCCTACCATGTTTGGAGTATCTCATGCTCCGGGTTTTGAATCGTCACAACTTGTTTATATAACTGATGAGTCTAAACTCGGAGCATCACAAGCTCTCAAGAACCGTAGTTTTCAGCAGTTCTTGTTTAGTGAATTCGCTGACACAGCTAATGGATTTCAGATGCGGATGAGAGCCATGCCAGACCCGGCATATATACTCTAACGCAGTTGCAAACGATTTACTAATCGTCAGTGAGATTAAATCATGACAGCGAACAAAATAGTCCTTGAAAATGAAACAGAATGGATGCTTTAAATTACAACTGCCACTTGTTTTTCCTTGATAAATAACATAGATGTAGAGATACCAAACAATCCATTGTTGGTTGGTATTTAATTATTTATGCATAATGAGTGTAGCAAATACAGATACTCGAAAGAATATATAAAGATTTAATCAGTGGAATTTGAATGAATCTTCTTAAATAAGGAGATTGTTTAATATATATACAAAGGAAATGAGAAAGCAACTAAGTATTCATTTCAAGCAGCTGTCAAACTTTCAGGCAAAGATTCATTGTCTGGGTTAGGTGACAGAAATCTACGGCAAGCATACAAAACAGCTGAATGGAAACCCTCGGAATTGTCTATGAATACAAAGTGTCCCGCCTGCAATTATTTATGGGAAAACTTTTATTGATACAAACATATACACTAATTATTGAGAAGCAATATAAGCATACACAATGGAGGGAGGGAGAGAGACTGACCTCAGGAACTCTAACAATCTCACATGGGACCTTCATATCCTTGCGAGCTTCTTGAGCCCCTTGATAATTCATCCAATCTTGATAGCCATATATAAAAGTAGTTGGCACTTTCCACTCTGATGCACTGTACATAAAAAGGGAAAATGTAAACACAGATTGACCCCCCAGAAACATACCAAGACAAGAAAAAAATCAGTAGAATCAACAGACCTCTGAAGAAGAGGCTTCCGAGCAAACGCTCCGACAGAAAATATATATTTCAAGCACAATTCTCCACTTGCTTTGGCAGCTAAAGTATGGTACACGTAATCTTCAATTGAAAAAGCAACTATTAGAGATCTTAAAACTATGATAAGTGCTATACAGAAATAACTTAATATATATCAACCTGTTAGCAGTTGTGATTCATGTTCATTTAGGGTGGTCCCTGCTGCACGAGCGCCAAATCTAGTATTTGTGTAACCCCGAACAATCTTTGGACCCCAAGGCCCTAACCCTCTGCAAAATAAATAAACAGCTGAATAACATAACCACATCTTTATCTGTTACACCACTAAATGCAGTAGATTCCAACTTGCACCAAGACCAAAAGCATAATGAAAAGAAGTACCATATGCTCAAACTAGCAATTTGGGACAAGAAGCAACACATTAATCGAGAATGCAAAAGTAAGATTGAAAAGAAAGGTAGATGCAACTAGTCCTCCATACTTAATAAAAGATCAGTGTGAATGCCTCCATACTGAATCTCAGCCCACATATGGGAAGGGGACTGGAAGGATTGGATGGTGGAATCATGGGAAAGCACTATGAGTGGAAGAGAGAAGCTAAAAGTTGTTTCAAGTAAATGCCAGAGAAAATTCTTTGGATAACCAAGGATACCAATAACCAGAGAGGAATCAAATGATCCCCCAGACAAATATGGTAAAAGGTTCAAAGAAAATAGACAATATGAAACGGTATCCAGAATCATAAGCAGAGAGAAACACTACAAACTAGCTGCAAATGTAATCATTATCTCAAGACATGAAACTCTGAGATGCCTTTAGACCACCCAAAGTAAGCCAGGCATGCATACAAGTGTGACTTCGTGCTATGTAATGCAATTATGCATGCACCATAGGCACATGTAATTGCTAAGAAACCTAAACAACACAAAATGAAATGTATAGCTTAAATCGTGGAAATGGATATATCACCATGCTTAAATCATGTTAGTTACCTGATTATCTTCTGAGGAGTAAAATTAGACTCCCATAAATGGTTAATAATTGCTCCTTTCCATGTTGTTTTAAACTGCATAATCCACTCATTCCTTGCATCTTCCGCTGACGAGAACCCAACAGAGCCCACTAAAACTAAATGCTTAACGTGCTCCGGATGCTATTAATTACATAAAATCAACATCAGTGACAAAAAATGCCAGGTGGTGCCTAGATTCAAAAATCAATCTGGAATGACAAATACCTTTAGCGCATACTTAGCTGCAACATACCCACCAAATGAATGTCCAAGTAATATAAAGTTGCTGAGATTTTTGGCTTTCCGCCATTCTTCCAAAGAATCAATAAACCATGCTTCGGTTTCTGCATTGCCAATTCCAAATTTAAATAAAAGACAAAGATACTTTATTCTTATTGTCAACATTTGTCAAGAATTACATCACTCATCCATATACAGTGATATTGAAAGTTCAGTTTTTTTTTTTTGACATAGTAGACCTACCTTCAGTGCTTTTGCATGTAAAATCAGGTCTGCTTGATCCACCCCAGCTGCAAAGAAGACCAAAACAAGAATTTGAGCACACAATGTCTCATAAAGAAAGACCCCTAATAGCACTACCCACATTGAGAATCCAAAAGTCAAAAGATTTCACCATAAATTAGGGAACTAATGCTTCCAACATCAGTTGTAAAAGAAAAGTTTCAATCTTTCAGTACTTTTGTAGTAGAAACTCCAAAATAAAAGTCTCTGAAAGGGTGTATATTCAACTTGGCAACCTAATGTTACACAATCTCACATAACTATAGACTTGCAACAAGTAATTAAGAAACAATTTTAGTTCAGGAGAATGAGGAGGGTCACAAACAATTTTAGTGAATCAAGGTTTGCTGCATATTATACATTATGGAATCAAATTGAAGCATGTGAACATTGCATTCAAGCCGAAAAATAGCTCTCACCCAAGTTGATCAATAGCAATGACCCTGAACCGACTTGCAAGGGCATCAAAATTTCTAAAGAAGAAACCTTGAGAAGCACCGTAGCCGTGAACCATTACAAGAGTAGGAGAATCCTCTTTGCTGTCAAAAGTAACCGTGTTGATAAACCTTTCCTCATTGCTTGCCGACCGAAACCACCTCACCTTCGACCCGGGCGGGCCGGATCCAATATTCACCCGCTCCTGAACATATGGCGTCCTGCAAAACCCAACCAATTCACAATTCATTCATAAGAAATTAGGAAACGAAATTCGTAACACGCAAAAAGGTGGATTGGATTAGTTACGCGACAAGAGAGAGGAGGCGCTTCTCGGCGGCGATGATGTCATCGGTGGAGGTCGGGATCCAACGGAGGAGGGAGGGCCAGAGCGATTTTGACTTTGACTTTGCCTTTGTGGCTGTGGCGGTGGAAGCAGAGGGTCGGACCTCGGCGGCGGCGGACCTACTGATTTCTTCGGCCATTCTGGACGAGAGTCTACGCAGGTTCATACGCTTTTCAAAGCTTCCTAAGTGGTTTGGAATAACCAACGCGCTTGAGTTTATAGACGACGACGATGCTTCACCGCCGATGTGCGCGCCTTTTTGACTAGGACGGGGATGAGCTTCGAATCTAAGGCGACTATTCTGGCCACGTGCGAAATTGTAGATCGTGTGGCCGTGTGGGGAGCACATAATCCCCTCGCTTACGTGATCAGTGACTGCTAACGTTGAGCTTTGGCGACAAATAAAAAGCGTTGGCAATGACGTAACAAGAAAAACCTTATTATGGTTATGCTTGGAACGTAGTCTAATCTCAACTCAATTCTCTAATCGTCTAACTTCAATCACCCCCTCCCGTCTCTATCGACCTCTGTGACTTGAAAACTTTGACTATGTTAATGTTTTGGGTCCATGTAGAAAACTTGAAGCGACACTTGCTTTCGAATGTGTAGAATTTTGACAGTAGTTTTCCACATTTTGCGTTCTATTGACCAAAATAAATGCTTTGCAATCCTTTACTTGGAGAGGAAGAAATAAAAACCGAGAAAGTGGCCGATTTGCGGAGAATGGTTTCTTTTGCCCTTTTCCACTTTGTTTCTTTTTAATATCCAATCATTTCAAA
>LYNE01001944.1:18344-32930 GCA_001662545.1 Rosa x damascena | reverse complement strand
ATGCAATACTAGCTATCTAGCTAACCGACTTGTCAACTAAAAGTTTAAGTTCATAATCATCTGTGATTGTGTGTTTTGTTAAATTGACTTATAGTATTGTTGTTTCCAATGACTAAAATATCGATGATCGAGGAAATATCTACCATTCAAAAAATGGAAATTTCGACTGAAATTTCGAGAAAGTATCGATATCGATTAAAATTCTATAGAAACTATGAAAACTTAGAGAAAAAACATAAAAATTATAAATGAAACTTTAGAATATGTCTATTTGATCAATTATCTACTCTCTTTTTTCTGAATAAATATCTACTATTTTTTAAAAAACTATATATTAAACAAATATTATTACATAATAAATTAATGTAATTTAAACGGAATTAGTACACAACTATACATTGAGCAGACATTTATTGAAACTTAATTTAGTGAATATTTATAATCTTGATACTTTACTAATTCTAGTACATAAAATAATAAAATAATTAGTAGTTTATTCATGTACAAATTACTTAAAATAATAAATTTAATTAATTAAAATAAAATAAACTACCCAATAAACTGTTGAAAAGGGAAAGGTCAAAAAAGATAAGATCTGTGAAGAAATATATATAACGATATTCCAATGATTACAAGTTCCTTCTCCAGCAGGATTGGTTTCCTTGTTTAAATGTATGAGGCACAACCAAGGTTCGAACCTCTTTGAGGTTGGTTTGCCCCTTTTTTCCCAATTTTGATTCCAAATTGGCAGATTGGGCCCAATTTGGGCTGTTGGGCCACGGAACAAAAGGACAGATTTCGTGAATTTCGTCCAAATTTCCAAAATATCCGGAAATATTGCGATATCTCCAAAATATCGCACGAAATTATCATGGTATCTAGAGAAAATATCGCCAACTGGAGAAAACGAAAATTTCGCCGATATTTCGGCAAAAATTTCAATTTTTAAGTCCATGGTTCATGGTTGTTTCTCTTGTAGTCTGAACAAAATGCTTTGGGCTTCACAGTTATAGACTTGGTATCCTAGCCCTATATAATAGCACTACACATTCATAATACTTTGTTATGAAAAGGAATGATTTCTTTTTGTGTGTTTTAATTTATAGATTTCTCTGCTAGCCCTATATATGCTTGAAAAATGATCTATACATTAGGACCTAAAAATTGAACGGTCGAGATGTGAATATGCGATTGAAAAGTGAGTCAATTCAAGGAAATTATTAGATTTTAAAATCTAGGAACCTCCTTAGCATGGAAAGTAGGTATGTGTGTGTGTCTATATATATATATGTATGTATGTATGTGTGTGTGCGCGCGCGACAAGGCTTGCAAAGATCAGAGGCATAGTGCGGCGCGCAGCACCACCCACACACTCCAAGGCCGCCTCTATTCGCAGAAGGGTCTTGAACCCAAGATAGCTAATAACCCCACTGACTGATTCTGCCTCATTCGGATCCACTTGAGAGAATTCTTTTCCGAAAAGATTGTGCCTCGAATAGATTGTATCTGAAAGAGGTTGTACCTCATTCGGATTTTTTCCTTGAGCAAATCTCTCGTCACTCAAATCCTCCTTGAAGAGTTTCGTCCTATCGAGATCTTCCTCGACAAGTTATTTTCTCCTCAACTAGATATATCAGCCTACCTCAACCGAATATATCAGCCTTGATAGGATATTTCCACATCGACTAGATATTCTAGGGGTGGGACTTTAGACCCGAAAAACCGACGAACCGGTCCGAACCGATCCGAACCGGCCGGTTCGGGTCGGTTTTCTATCATAGTTTAGCTGTTTTGCTCCGGTTCGGTTCCAATATGGAGGTAGACGGTTCGGTTCCGGTTCCCACAGTTAGTTTTCATCTTTACCCGAACCGATGTGGTTTTAATACATTATTGTATAATTTTACTTTGTTTGGTGTCAGTTTTTGACTGAGCTCCCTATATTGTTATCAAAAATGTGCCCACGTGCTATGATTTCTTTAGCCTATACCTACCCACCCATCCACGTACAATCTCTTTTTGTTTCTCTGCCACCATAGACCCCATTCTTATTTGATTAAAGTATTATTTCTCTGCCACCAGAGACCCCATTCTTCTTTGGTTAAAATATTAAACTCATTCTTTCTCTCTCTGTCTTTGACTTCCATTTCTCTCTCTGTCGGCCACCCACCAACCTCCCTTTCTCTTTCTCCATTCTCTCTTTCTTTTTAATCATACTCCCCCATCTCTACCCTCTTAGCCGCAAGCCCGCAACCATTCTTCTTCTTCTCCTCCTCGGCTCCTCCTCCTCCTCCTCCTTCTTCACTTCTTCTGCATAGCAACTATTCCAGTCTTATAGAGGTTGTACCAGACTACCAGAGGCAGGTTTTATCAATTTGAACTGATCTTCTCTTCTGGTATCGAGATTCCTCCAGATATATTGCATGAATTTGTGTTCTAGGCATGTGTTTTAAAGCCAAAATATCAGATTCCTCCATTGAACGACTGCCATCAACGAAAAAAAAACAGATTTTAAGATAGATTTGGATCGGGATTCAAGCATAAATGGAACCGAAAAATCGTAAAACCGCACCGATTCTTATCGGTTCGGGTTTTGCTCGGTTTCAGAGTATAGAAGTCATCAAATCGACCCGAATTTTGTCCCATCGGTTCGGTGTCGGTTCTTGCTTTTTTTCCGGCAAACCCGAACCGTCCCAGCCCTAAGATATTCCTGCCTCGACTAGATATCTCCACCTTAACAAGATCTGTCTCCTAGAAAACAAATCTCATTGAGTTACTAACATTATTTTCAAAAATTTTCAACCCCACACCAAAATTTCAAAATAACCCCACTGACTGATTATGCCTCATTAGGATCCACTTGAGAGAATTCTTTTTCAAAAAGATTGTGCCTCGAATAGATTGTATCTGAAAGAGGTTGTACCTCATTCAGATTTTTTCCTTGAGCAAATCTCTCGTCACTCAAATCCTCCTTGAAGAGTTTCGTCCTATCGAGATCCTCCTCGACAAGTTATTTTCTCCTCGACTAGATATATCAGCTTCGACCAAATATTTCTGCATCCACATGATATATCCGCCTCGACTAGATATTTCTACCTCAACCAAATATATCTGCCTTGATAGGATATTTTCACATCGACCAGATATTCCTGCCTCGACCAGATATCTCCACCTTAACAAGATCTGTCCTCCTAGAAAACAAATCTCATTGAGCTACTAAAATTATTTTCAAAAATTTTCAACCCCACACCAAAATTTCATAATATATTTCTCTTAAATGTAAATCGGGGGTCCTCTAGAGCTGAAGTCAATCATCACTTATTATTATTATTTTAAAATAGAGGACATTTATTTTTTATTTTTATAGAAGGCATACCAAAATATTGGACAAAAAGAAAACAAATAGAGAAGCGGGATAATGAAAACCCAAATGACCGAAGGCGGGAGGAAAACAAATCGGCGCTAATCTAAAAGAAAAAGTAAAATCTTTAAAAAAAAAAAAGTAAAATAAAGATAAACCCTAAGGGTCAAAAAAGTAAATCATTTGATATGTTATACTTTCCAGATTATTTCAGAGAAAAATTCTATTTATAGGTCACGTTTGAAATATCACCATAAAGCAGTGTCGAAGTCTTTTATGTCGCATCAAGAACACATTGTAAGTTATCTATATAATTTTATAATTAATATATTGTACCTATTATACATGTCTTAACAACATTTTTTTGTTTAATGCAATAGGCTGCACAATCAGGGGAGATGCTAGGTGCAATTCAACGCTTGGAAATGGAATACAAAAGCATTAAAAAAGATTGGGACTTGGGAGCGAAAGAATTATGGGTAAGTGATCTATTGATGTATATAATATAACTTGAATTATAGATGTATAACTATATATGCATATTCATACGTAGATATGTATTTATATAAAAAAACGATTACATAGATTAAGATGATGAATATACCTATAGATTACAAGAGATTATTTTGATTTAGTAGGAACTAAGCATACACACTTAAAATGTATTTTCTTTTATTTGCAGGATCAAATGGTTAAGATGCGAACTGAGACAACCCTTCCTGATGGGACTCGAACCATGAATGATGATGAAATATGTGCAAATGTTCTTGGAGTAAAATCAGGCTACATCAAGGGTTGTGGTTTTGGCCCTAGGCCTCCACCATCTAGCACTTCTCGATCGTCAATAGATGAAATGTCTGAGAAGAATAAAGAGTTAGAAGATAAACTTGAAGAGACCCAAGATACTATAATGGCTCCACAAGAAAAGATTGATGCACAAAACGTGCTGATCCAAGAATTGCAGGAGCAAGGCAAAAAGTTTGAGCAGTTCATGGCAACCTTTATGAACCAACAAGCATCAAGTTAGTTATGCGTATTTAGGATTTAGTATCAGTTAAACAAGTTCATTGATTTTCTCACTATAGACTGTAGATCCTACACTGACGAAAAACACATTTCTCGTTGAGTATCTTTATCGAGAAAACTTTTTCTTCTTGAAAAGATACATATTACGATGAAACAAAATTTCCTCGCTGAAATCAGTTTATAGAGAGGAAAAACTTCCTCGCCCAAAGCTATTTATAACGACGAAAATATTTTTGTCCCAAAAACCGTAGTCCCTACACTGACAAAAAACACATTCCTCATTGTTGAGTATCTTTATCGAGAAAACATTTTCTCATTGAAAAGATACATTTCACGATGAAACAAAATTTCCTCGCTGAAAACAGTTTACAGCGAAGAAAAACTTGGTCGCCCAAAGCAATTTATAACGACAAAAATATTTTCGTCTCAAAAACAGTAGTTCCAACGCCGATGGAAAACATATTCCTCGTTGTTAAGTATCTTTAACGAGAAAACTTTTTCTCGCTGAAAGAATACATGGTACAATGAAACAAAATATCCTTGCTGAAAACAGTTTACAACGAGAAAAAGCTTCCTCACCCAAAGCTTATAACGACGAAAATTCGTCGCAGAAAAAGTAGTTTAAATATTTTATTTATTTACATTTTTTAATTTTAGTTATCATTGACGAGGAAATAATTAATTTCGCGACGAAATCTAGTATGTCGGAAAATATATTTAACGACTATTTTCTAATCGTTGAACTTTTTTAACGAGAAAGAAGTATGGGTTTGAGTGAGGAAAGAAATTGTCGCTATAGAATAACAGCGAGACAAATAAATTTCATCACGAAAAGGGTTTGACGAGGACATTTTTTTTTCGTCGCTGAAGCTTTTCTTGACGAGCATTCTCCGACGAATTGAAGACGAAAAGAATTTCCTCGCGGAAGTACTTCCGCGACGAAATGTCTATTTTTAGCGAGGAATTTGTTCCTCGCAAATGAGGATTTTTGTTGTAGTGTACCAAGGAAAGAGGTCAGTTACTAATTCCATTGACATTTGACTAACTAATGACTGGGTAGAAATGGACTTAAATCAACAAAGATAGGGCCATCATATGTTTACCTTCATAAATCAAATCATTTAAGTTGAAAAGATTATTGGTTCAGAAACATGTTTATTTAAAGTGTCTGGCATGCACAATTTATTGTCTCTTATAAAGGTCATATGTAGTCTTATATAAAGGTCTCTAAACGGTCATTTTAGTGGGAGGATTTTCCTTGTTCAAGTAATCCAATTTGTTAGTTTTGTATGTGTACAGTAGGCAGGTGGTTCAACTAGGATCATATGTTTAATGGATCCAACAATCGTTTCAAGTGATGCATCATTGTTAAACACAAATTATGTTTAATTGTTGAAGACTACCTTGGACTATCACTTTTTTGTTCTGTCTTTCCTGTCATTTCATCCTACTTTTGACATTGTAGTAATTGTTTCTTGGTAGGAATGTGCATGGCAGTTCAAGTATTTTTACCATTGGAATCACAGGGATTCCTAAATGTCATGGCTGGGTATATTCTTCTATTCTCATTAGCAATCTAGTATGTCTGACTGCGGTGGAGATAGTACAATGTCATAGTATGCAAAGCTCTATCAGTATATTGTAATAATGACATTGATACTAATTTGATATATTGGATCTCTGAGTGTGGTACCAGTAGATTTGTGATGTCTCATATTTTTGTCACGTGCATCCATATGCAAAAGAACTATAATCAATATAGCAGTAACATTCTGCTTCTGGTTTTGGGACTTGAAATTCGTGGCAAATTTTGTGTTTGATTTATGAAATGTGATTGTGTTTGCTTATTCTAGAATTTAAGTGATATTATTGTGGTTTTTTTTCTACATAATGCAGTTATAAGGATGGCTCCATGCTTTGGTGGGATATTAGAAATCCAGGTGTTCCAGTTACATCTGTCAAGTTTCATTCAGAGCCAGGTGTGGGAATCAGAATCCAAAGAACTCGATCGCACCTTCTCCTTTTATTCTTCTTATTTTCTTCATATATCTTTTTTTGCAGTTTTAAGCCTATGCATTGATGGTTCATGCAATGGTGGTATCTCAGGAGCTGCAGATGAAAAAATTGTGCTCTACAGTTTGGATAATTCCATGGTAACTTTCCCATCTTTGTAAGTTTGTATTACTAGATTTATTGCATCTCAGTCCTCTTAACTTTTTAGATGGGTAGCAGATGTTTAACTTGAACAAACAGATAGAATATCACACTTTCATACATAAATCTGATGTCATTCTTTCCATTTCCTGTTGTGTCTTCTCCAACCTAGGGTACATGTGTAATAAACAAAAAAAATTGATTTGGAGTGACCTGGTACATCAAGCACCTCTATTCGACCTGATGGTAAAATATTTGCAACAGCTGGTTGGGATCACAGGTCGTGAATTAATCTTTCTCTGTTTGAGTTTTGAATGATATATTGTAATCATGTAATTAAATGTTGTAATTTTCAAGGACATGCAATTCAGTTATAGACACTGCCAAATATAACATTAAATAAAGAACATACAAAACGAAAACAAAAAATTCAGAATTCCTATTATTCTTGCAAAGAAAGCCCTAACAGTGATTCTTTTTTAGTCACCTCTGTTGCGTTAAGGCCATATTATCTCCCATTTTCTGCATTCTTGTTAGCATTTAAGCCAATCTTAAGTGCAAAAGGTACAAGTTATAGAATAGGGGATTAAGTAAGGATGTCAAACTCATGAGGATTGGTAAATCATTTCCTAGCTAAGGAAAACCTAAGGAAAAACTAGAAGAATATGCAAATGTACAATCACAAACAAAGGCTCACAAGTGTACCAAATTTCTTGGTGAGTATGTGCAAGATGGTGTGTAGAGATTTGATTTTCATTTTTGGGATTGGTTTCTATTCAAATTGAAACAATTAAAACAAGTAATATAAACTAAGCTAAACTAAACAAGTTGTTATCAAATGGATGAGAGTTAGGGCATCGGATTTCACATATTGCCTCTCTTGCAAGCATTAAAGCAATTGAATACGAATGATGCAAAGCTAATTGTCCAACTACCCTCTTAGCATCAGGATAGGACCACTAAGGCTTAAACCTCTTTCATTTTATTAACTCTAACCGGATAAGTCTAGAGCTAACTACCTAGAGACAAATTCAATTACCGGATATGACTCAATCATTTTCCCCTAAATGCATAAAGCTTAGAGTTTGGGTAACCAAGCAAGCAAATCAATCCTATCTCCAGGTGATTTTAGCTCACTATCCTCACATGCACACATGGTGTGCTTTCATGCTCCCTTTTTGCCTGAAGGTACTCAATATCTAGGAAAAACTTCATGTCGCAAACACATAACTCAAATTGATTAGGTCTACGTAATGCATTTAACTATTGACTTAGCATGTGAGAATGACAACATGAATTTGCATCAATTTATAAACAAAAGCATCAATCCAAGTAAGTTTGGCTAGGGCTTTCAACCCTAGCCCAACTAGTTCACTACTCACACATAGCTAGATACACAAGCTTCAACATTCTATTAAACATCAAATACATAAAGAGATAGGGAGTAAATGGTGACTATTGATGATGCCGGAAGAGGTGGTGGAGATAGGTCTCCAAGAACATGATGAGTTGGTAGTCACCTCCTTCTCCTTGTTCTAAGCTCTTGATATTGGTAAGAAAAGTGAAATTTGGAATCTCTAAGGTGAGTTGTGGTGTTGAAGGGTGGAGGAAATGGAGGTTGTAGTAGTGGAAATGAAGGTTTTAGAGGTGGAGATGGTGATTTTAGTGGTGGAAATGGTGGTGTCTTCTCTAGAGAGAAAATAGATCTTGGATAGGATGAAGATGATTAAATGGAGTCAAGAATGCTGAATAATTGCTCTTTGGCCTCTCTTTGATCAGCTATATGTGTTCTCTCTGGTCCCAAAGTGTGCAAAAGATGCTCTTACACCATTGTTCCCCAAATGGTCCCAAATTGGCAAGGTGACAAAAGGACAAGGTGTAGAGAGATATTTGAATTTTAAGTGATTAGAGATTCTCACAACCATGGTCCTCCTTTGTTGGAGAAAAGACCCTCAATGAGTGGCGGCTCGCCGAAAAAGTTTTGCCAGAAAAGTCAATTTGCAATTTTCTTCCAATCTCCGTGTCTTCTTCCCCTAGCTTCAAATCTCCGCATTTCAAGCCTCAAATAGTCATTTTATTCTCAATGCAAGGTTTCCTACAAATAAAAGAAAATTGATTAAAAAGGGTAAAATAGCATGGAAGACAAATCAATTTTCATAATTATGGGGCACAATTACATAAGTAATTTGTGACTCAACAATTCTCACGTCTCTTTTTCCTTTTTACCTCTTGATGGCAGAGTGAGAGTATATAACTATCGCAAAGGAAATGCTTTGGCAATATTGAAGTATCACCATGCAACAGTATAGTATTACTCTTGGCAGATGATATCTATTGAAAGATTCTCAGTTCAGGCATTTTTGCATTTCTATTTCTTTCATTTGAGTTATTTTATGTTCTGAAAAATAAGTGCCCATTTGTTCTTTTCTTCAAATAACTAGAAAAAGTAACCCAAGAAAGAAAAGTTCTTATTGGACTGTCTATATAACCAAGGCTGCTTCAACATTCTAACGCCTAACACCTGATTTTGTGTATATTATATGGGATACTCTCTGATTTCGGCGCTTTACAGACTATTGAGGGCCTGATTATTGCATATTCTTTGGTCTTTTGCAGTGTAATGCAGTCTCTTATTCAACAGATTGTAAGCTAATGGCCTCTGCATCAGAGGACACAGTGGTGGCACTTTGGAAACTCTATACTCCTCAAACCTGAGAGTGATATTAGAATCACATCAAGAATCAGTAAATGTTTCTGTTTCTGTACATATATTTTAGCCAATATGTCAAATATTGTTAGAGCCTAATCTACATCCGTATATGATATCTAGAAGATACCCCGGCATTTGCATAACGATCCCATTCTATGTATCAAACTTTTTACTAGTGTGACTAACATTACTCTTCAAACATCTTTTGATATTACTAAATGGGAGTAATTATAGTCAGGGAAGAACTAGTTCCACACTTGCATATAATCTTTATATTTCATAACCATAGACTTCGATGATTTATGGCAAGATTAGGACTCCGTTTCTTTCAATATATATTTCATTGAGGGAAGTGTTTATACTACTTATTACAATAGAGTACTAATAGTAATAAGCCTATCTAGTGGGTCTACTAAATGTATGCAATCTATTTGGTCGTGACTTGTGAGTTGTGACAGCTTGTTGTGTAATATGAATTATGCTACTCAACAGCATATATGAACTAGACTTATATACTGTGTATATCGAGTAACAGCAGATAAACCTTTTGGACTTGATTTCAATGTATTGAAGTTAACATATATATATATATATATTAATTGATCGAGTTAAGCATATATATATGACATTATCTGTTTAGAATTAAAATTCAAAAGTAATGATGATTCAAACAAATTGGATTTAGATAGGAAGTTATTTTGACAGTTCCTTGATGGAATGAACTGTCATGTAACTGCTAAATATTAGTTTATAAAACTGAGGCCTTTACCGATTTTGATCCCTGCTAGAACACATCACCATTCTCATACTGATTTGTCCCATCAAGCAAAGCTGAGAAGATACAATGTGGATCTAGGAGAAGATCAAGATGGATTCCAACACCAGCCAACCAAGTTAGTTTACTAAGTTAACTATCTAGTTCATATCAACATTTGATTTATTTTATGAGATAGCTTTCTTGGTTTAGAAGATGTTTCAGTTTATGTTTCATAACAATTGGTATCAAAGCATCTATACTCGGATTTAAATCAATGTTTGTTTAAGTTATGATAAGTTAAATGATATGGGACATTGTTTTGAAATACTGTTCATAAATATTGACATGCATATCAGTAGCACTGTAGAAATTCATCAAACCATGTTGATAATTCTGTATCGTATTTACATTGAATTCAATACTATAACTGTCATTTATTTGATTTATAAACAAAATATATGTGCTTCTGATAATAACACATATGAATTCAAGATAAATCTGCATATTTCAGCACAAGACATAATGCTGCCACAGTAGCCATGTTTATATTGATATATGCAGTAGATTAATTGGCATTCTTTCACATATGTTCTGATATATGTATGCACAATACTAACAAATTAGTTGATATATATACACACACACACACACACACACACTTAAACATACATTTAAGAAAGAATCATGAAGAAAACTTGAAAGTTTAGAATAAAATCTAACTTCCAAAGCAGTTAGACATCCTGAAACTAAATTTTCTAGTTAAACATATATGATAGATAACAGATCTCCATGCATTTCATTAGAGATATGAGTATCACAAATGATACCAACATCTTGAAAATGATACATGCACATTTATCTGCTTATATGACATTCATTAAATGTTTTTACATGAGAATTAACATTGGGATGTGCATATATAAAAATTTTATGGTATAAAGTGAAACTAGAATTGTATATATATATATATATATATATATATATATATATATAAATATAGATATGAATGACTAACTTAAGTTAAAATTCATTCCAGCTGTTTTTGTTGAAGAATACGGAATGGGAATTAAGTGTGGATCATGATGGGGAGAGAGAGAGAGAGAAAGGGAGAGACACAAGAAGTATAGTGGTTCACCTTGCCCTTGAGGCAAGGCTATGTCCATTTAGAGATTCCACTAGTAGTGAGGCCAAGTAGCCTTTGTAGTGATACAAGTATATGGATCCCCCTCTCTAAGAAGGGGAGGACTTCCCTTTATAGCTAAAGGAAGCCCCACTCTATTCTATATTTCCAATGTGGGATACAACATACATATTGCTTCTCTTGAAGCCTCTTGGAGAGCATGGGAGGGTGGCCTCCCTACGAGGTATCGGTCGACCTCCACCATAGCGAGGTAGCTCGGGTGTCGGACTACCGGATGCATGTCGTAGGCGGGACTAGCCATGTCGCGGGGCCCACCTGAGATGTCGTTGCTTATGCTTGACGGTATGTGATAAAGGTGGTATGTACAAGTCCCCGAGTAAGAGTCGCTTCTTGGTTGGGGAGTTTAAATGTGATGCTGCCAAGTATGAGAGATGACCTCGTTGAACGCCATACCCATACTAGTCCCCCAACTCCTTAAGTAAGAAGGGACTCTACGGGTATGTTGGTGCCCTGGGGCCCTCATCAAGCTAGTACCTGCAACGAAGATGAGAATGCACAAAAGCATATTGATTGCGCTAGGGCAATCGAAGTGACATTTGAGTTAAATGCATGAACGTGTATGAGATGCATGATGCAAAGATGTGTGATGAACATGGTAAGACATAATGATATGTAAATGTTGTATGCACGTGATGCACATGTGTTAGGATCAGGAGTGTTGTTACTCGCCGAGTCCCCCAAGTTACGTAGTTAGTAAAATGGGAATTCGGACTTAGATATCGTTCGACGATGTCGGTGAGGCTAAGAATGAAGCTCCGGTATCGAAGTTACGTGTCATACTAGCGAGATTATGGAAAAACCATGATAGTCCTCGAGTATGAGCGTGTAAGAATTGCGCTCGCTCAAATTGAGCGAGCAGTGGGTTGTGTGAGTTTTGTCCTAAGGTTTTATTAATGGGATGTAAAAGAAATTTAATTGTTGTGATCAACAATAGGTGAAAATTTTCAATATTTCCATTAATAGACCATAGGGAAAAAAGTATGAGCGTGAAACCCAATGATAGTCCCGGTCGGGTACTATCTCAACTTCTGATAAATGGTATGAATAAGTCTCCTAAGTGTACAAAACGCTCGGGAGGTGAGATGGCTCAAAAGCAAGGGACTGGACCTTGGCTTACCCCACCTCCGGTACCAAGTGGGGTTTTCTGAGGGCTTGAGCCTATGGTACCCGATGGGGTAGAATGAGGATTTGAGCCTCTGATACCCGGAAGGGTATATTGAGGACTTGAGCCTCTGATACCCAGAAGGGTAGATTGAGGGCTAGAGGGTTTTCTAAGGGCTTGAGCCTATGGTACCCGATGGGGTAGAATGAGGATTTGAGCCTCTGATACCCGGAATGGTATATTGAGGACTTGAGCCTCTGATACCCAGAAGGGTAGATTGAGGGCTAGAGCCTCTGATACCTGGAAGGGTATATTGAGGACTTGAGCCTCTGATACCTGGAAGGGTAGATTGAGGGCTAGAGCCTCTGATACCCGGAAGGGTAAATGAGGACTTGAGCCTCTGATACCCGGAAGGGTAAATTGAGGGCTTGGCGGTATCTCGCCTGGGGCAAGGATTTGGATGCAAGGGACTGGACCTTGGTTTTTGTAAGGGAGCTACCCTTTAGTCATCTTGTCGGGATACCTCGCTCGAGTAGAGGATTTAATTGAGAGCTAGGGGTCTCGTACGCGATAGGGTATTATGGCCTTGGGCCTTCGGTACCCAATGAGGGTGTCTGGCCTTGGGCCTCCGGTACCCGATGAGGGTTGGGCCGACTTGTATACCTAGTGGAGTAGATAGGCTCGGGAGGTGAGTGAGCCCGTGATCCCAGTGGGATTGAGAGCTATGGGTCTATTTGACCCGTTGGGATCAAATGAGGGTTTTAGCCTCGTAACCCCGTTGGGGTAGATGAGGGCTTGAGCCTCCTTAACCCAATGGGGTTGAATGAGGGCCGATAGGCCTCCTTTACCTGGTGGTGTGACCCCGGGTAGAATGATGGAACCCCATTGGGGTGACCGGTGGCCTTGGGCCCCGGTACCCGGCGGCATCGCCCTGGGTAGAATGATGGCTTTGAGCATCGTAACCTCGTTGGGGTACCTCGCCTGATTAGAGAGGAGTTATGCAAGGATGTGACCTTGGCTTTCCCCCTGGGGGTACCGCGCTTGGGGCGAGGTATTTTAAGTGCCGCGTGTTGTGTTAGATGTATATATGAAGAAATTTAATTGACGGGCAATTAAATAAAGCATTACGTTAATACATAGGCATAATAGATATGATATTGGGACTATCACATTTTGTAGGCATGCTTAGATTATAGAAATTGTTATTTGAAGCATGTAAAGCATTGCATTAGCTGAAATTTAAAAGTGTGAATAAGAACTCATCTCTTGCCGATTGGAGAAGTGAAAAATTGGGATTGAGCCGAATACCAAATCTTGTTGGAGTTGTCCAAGGATAACGCTCCATGTAATCGACAAATGATCATCGATAGTTTGCTTGGCCTTGTACACACAAGAAGATGCCTGGTTTAGAGTTATTTTGCTTATTCCAAAGGCAAAAAGAAAATAAGTGATTAGCAAGCTATTCATATGGTTGAATTGATGAATCACATATATTTTGCTTGTATGCTTTGATATGATATAGTGACAATTTAAATCCATTTAAATAGCATGAAGGATTGAATTGTCCATGTAAGTATGGAAATGATTATTCTTGACATGAGAAGCTTAAATGATCATGGTAAAAGGAAATTAGGAATTGATTGTATAACAATAATCATGGTTGGTGCATGACATATACTAATCACATTCACAACTATTGCATGGAAATAGTAATCATGGGTAGCCATGACAAGGCGAGTAGCAATAATTATCCCGTAAACTTGAAGAAGTAATGTAGAAATTGAGGTTGTGTTTGTATTGTGTGGTCAGAGAGACCATATATGAGTGAAGTAGATGTGCTTAATTGTCGAGTCAATATGCAGGGATCCAATTATTGATATAGTAAACAATTGTGAGTGCACAGTACATATAATTGTGCGTATGATTGTTCATATATATGACAGAGGGTAGACATCAATTATGGCGCAAGAATAAGTAGCAGACATATTTAGAATTGTCGTATGCATGATTTGCATGGCAATGCGAGTTGGAATATGGCTGACCATGTTATCATGTGATACACATGGCCGCTTATGATAGCATCAAAGGTGGTATTAATAGCTAAGTTTAACAACATATGCGTGTAGGAAAAAGAATATAACCAAGTGGCTCAAGTATAAGGCAGGCATAACTAAGTATTGATATGCATGTGCCAAGCACCGGTTCGTGCTACAAATTGTAGATGAGTTCGAAGAACAATATATATACGAACACACCAAGCATTGAGCTTTATGAGTTT
>LYNE01001944.1:5103-16065 GCA_001662545.1 Rosa x damascena | reverse complement strand
ATCCACTATCAATTATTCTAGCTTACCTTGACATTTTCTTCACTATCTCTAAATCTCCCGATTAATTTTGGACAAACTTGCACAAAAGTAGCGTATGTTTAATGATTTCAAAGCAACATGAAAAACTATGAATGCAACCCCATATGTATGCTAAAATTCATAAATCAAGGATTAATGGGAGACTGGGAGCATTGAAGAAAACTAAACACACGCATTTACAGTTTAATGCCAACCCATATGTTATAATCCTCAGGATACAATAAATGAGAAGATTAAACAGCAAATGCAAATATACCTCCTCATACAGCTTGGCAAGCATCTCAGGTCGAGATACAATTAATGCCGCTAAGCATTTAGTTGCCGCTCTTCGAACTTTCCAATTGACATCTTCATCAGCCGTATATTCATTTGCACTCTCACTACAACATATATAAGAAGCCAATCGAATTATAAATAAATATATATATATATATATATATATATTTTGTACAAGCAAGTCAAGCTTAAACTCACATAAATTAAAAACATACTCATCTTCCACCTCCTCAAGCGTTACATCATCAGTATCATCTTCCATGTTATCAGAAAAACAATGCAAACCACAATAACAAATACAGATTTGTTACCACGGGGTCAAATAATAAGAAATTGGATAGAAGCTCATGGCCATAATGCATTAAAAGAATGCCTTAGAACTAAACAAAGTGCTATGTCCTCTACACTTCTCAAAGTCTTGCACAAGGCAACATTCAAAGTTGTCATTGACCAAACAACTTCCATAATATTTTCAATTTGCCTTTGGTTTAAAGTCTTTCACACTTGAAGACTTGACTGACCACCCTCATCAAACCAATGGTGTGCTTTATTGCATATCCTTCACAATCTCAACTCCAATTGTTGTCAAAATTCAACTCAAGATTTTGATGCAGCCCACATTCAGCACCGAAATTTCAGTCTCCAACATAGTGACACACTTCACTACTTAAAAAATTCTGATACAATATTGACTCAAAAACAAACGATACTTCACCGAAACAAATAAATTAAATTCAAACAAGAAACAAACACACGAAAATCCTGATAAACAAATCAGAGATTGGATTTCAGAGAGAATTACTTTGGGATCGTCGGCCTTCCTCTTGAGGCACTCCTGCAAGGCCGCGAGGCACTGATTGAACTCCCCGACTGGAATTGCAGCAAGGCGTCCTGCGCAAAGGCCTGGTGGAGGACAAAACGGTGTCTTCCTCAGGCGAGGAGCCGTTGATGAAGGAGATAAGGAGACCAAGATTCAATCTGGAATTCGAATCGCCTGAAGGCTACGGTGACGGAAGGGATGGGGATTGGATTTGGGGGGTTTTGGAACCCTAAATCTTGAAGAGAAGGACACTTGTTTGAGTTTACTTTGCTGAAAAATGTGTCTGATTTGCATAGAGAAAGAGAGAGAGAGAGAGACCTTGTCGGTGAAGGCGATGGCGATGGCGTCGGTGAAGGCTATGGCAATGGCACCGGTGAGGGAGATGGCGATGGCGCTGGCGAGAGGGTGGAGGCGGTTAATGAGGGAGAGATGGTAGCGGGAGTGACTGGAGGAGAGGGATGCGGCGATGGCCATGGAAAGAGAGCGGGACTGCGGGAAAGGAAGGAAATGGCTAGGATTTCGGGGAAGAACTGGAGAGAAAATGGGTCACGCAGTTATCAAATTTGTGGAAGTAAGAAAAAGAACCTAAGTGGCGGGACTAAAAATTTTGTTTCCCGCATGCCCAAAAATTTCAAGAATTGATGTTAAAGACATATTTTTCATGCGACTCTAGTAGTGTTTCTAATCAAAGGACTAACACTATGTTACTATCTATAGATAATGGTTTTGACCACACCGTTGTATAAGTTCAATGAGAAAATTTCTAACTAAGGGACCAACACTTTATTAGTATCTATAGATAACGGTTTCGACCACAACGTTGTACAAGTTAAATGAGAAAACTTCTAACCAAGGGGACAACACTTTTTTAATATCTATAGATAACGGTTTCGACTATACCATTGTAAAAAAAATAACCACAACATTTTTTATTAAACCGTTATCTAGGTAACGTTGTCTATTTTTGATTTTGTACTAGTGTGGAAGCATTCAGGTTGGGTCACAGAGAGGTTACCAGGATTCAAATTTGGTTCCATTTTTGTGAGTCACCGAGAATGGAAGATGTTGCCGAAGGCATGGATGGGTGGTGCCGATGAAGAGACAAATGCATCGGTCTCAGGGGTTGGCCGCTAGTACGCGGACGAGTTGAGAAGCTTGGCTACTTGCAGCGGTGACCGTCACCGAGATGTTGATGACCTCCCGGAGGATTAGAAATCAAAGAGGTCCCGGACGGTGCAGGTATCCAAAGTGCCAGACATATGGTCTTTTGACAGTAGTCGTGCTCGAAACTACTCAGGGCACCGAGAGCGGAGGAGGGTACCGGTCAGTGCAGATGTCGGGGAACTCGTGGTGCTGGGAGCTATCCGGAGTCCCAGATGATGATTAGGGTACCGGAAACTGATGGCTTCGGTGACGGGGGTCTTGAGTGGCTATGATCTCCGGGAAGAAGAGAATCCAGAAGGTCCCGGACTGGTGTGTGAGTACCCGAGATGACACACAGGACGAGGTCATGTTCACAATTGCTTGAAGCCTCTGGGAGAGTCGAGATCCTGCGGATGATGATTTGAATTGTTGATGAATGGGCACCGGGTTAAGTTGTTGGTTACCGGGTGGTGATGAGGTGCTGGCATGAACTCTCAAGATTAATGGTAGCTCTCAGTGTTGATAGCGGTACCGGGATTGCAATTTAGTTCCGGAACTGCCAATGCCGGCCGGGGTCCAGATAGGATCCGGGTCTTGATCAGGGTCTTGCCTGTCGAGCGAGTTGAGTGAAAGTACCGGTCGGGGAAATGGTTTATCAAGCATGCAAGGGTGAGTCACCGAGAGGTGATCGAAGTAAAGAAGCCATCAGAGTATGGGTGACCAAAGAGGATTTCTCATCTAGGAGTCACCGAGAAGAGGTTACCGGTTTCTGTTGAAGAATACGGAACGGGAATTAAGTGTGGATCATGATGGGGAGAGAGAGAGAGAGAAAAGGGAGAGACATAAGAAGTATAGTGGTTCACCTTGCCCTTGAGGCAAGGATACGTCCACTTAGAGATTCCACTAGTAGTGAGGCCAAGTAGCCTTTGTAGTGATATAAGTATATGGATCCCCCTCTCTAAGAAGAGGAGGACTTCCCTTTATAGCTAAAGGAAGCCCCACTCTATTCTATATTTCCAATGTGGGATACAACATACATATTGCTTCTCTTGAAGCCTCTTGGAGAGCATGGGAGGGTGGCCTCCCTACGAGGTATCGGCCGACCTCCACCATAGCAAGGTAGCTCGGGTGTCGGACTACAGGATGCATGTCGTAGGCGGGATTAGCCATGTTGCGGGGCCCACCTAAGATGTCGTTGCTTATGCTTGGCGGTATGTGATATAGGTGGTATGTACACCAGCAATGCATTTTCCCATGAGCATCAATCAAATTGAGTTGCTCAATGGACTGAACTTCAAGAAATGGAAGGGAGACATAGAACTCAATCTAGGCATTCTAGACTTTGACCACGTGCTTAAGGAAGATCCACCTGCTGAGTTGCCTACAACAACAACCAAGGAAGCAAGAGACATGTATCAACAATGGCACAAGCACAACAGGATGGCACTAATTTGCATCAAGAAGAGTATGACTGATGCAGTCAAGGGAGGCATACCAGATTCTGAATTTGCCAAAGTCTACTTCAACTCAATTGCTGAAAAGTATAGAGTTTCTGACAAGGCTGAAATCAGCACACTCATGAATGCACTGACTGGGATGAAATACAATGGACATGGAAGCATAAGAGAGTACATTATGAAAGGAATTGACATTGTACGAAAGCTGAAGGGTCTGAACATGAATATTGATGATCCTTTTCTGGTGCATATGTTGCTGAATTCTTTCCCTGATCAATATAGCCATCTGAAGAGCCTCTATAACACACAGAAAGAAAAATTGAGTCTTAATAAACTGATTTCCATTTGTGTGCAGGAAGAAGATGAAATGATCAAAAGGGGAAAGGCAGTGAGCATTAACTACATTGCCAAGCCAAAGAATAAGAAAAACTTTGGCAACAAGAACTTTAAGGCTAGTTCTTCAAAATCTGGTGTGAAGAATGATCTGAACAAAAATAAGTCTCCCAACAAAAATGGTCCAATGAAATGTTTATTTTGCAAGAAAACTGGTCATTTCAAGAAAGACTGTGAGGGTTTCAAAAATTGGCTGAACAAGAAAGGTACTTTTTTGTTAAAATCAATTTTCACTTTGGAGTCTCATGCATCTGTTAGTAAAAATTCATAGTGGTTTGACACTGGTTCACCCATACATATTGTTAATTCTTTGCAGGGATTATCAAGTCAAACAATCCCAAAGAAGAATGAAACAAGGGTATGCACTGCAAGTGGCCAAAGGGTGGCAGTTCAAGCTGTAGGAAATGTCAAATTAGTATTTAAGAATAATTATGTTCTGGTATTAGATAATGTGTATTGTATTCTATTAATGTTAGAAACCAAAGGCTCTAATTAACATAGAGAATGAGAGAAAGAGAGATAGAGGGACACACGATGTATATTGGTTCTTCTCCTGCCTTAGCGGGAAACTACGTCCACTTCAATATTGTACTATATGTGTTTAGGCCTTGCGGCCCAACATGATTACAAGAGATGTTGTAATGGGATGTTGAGTAAGTGGGAAGGAGTCTCCTTTATAGGGGAGGGAGGCTCATTCCTCTACATGTTTTCCAATGTGGGACAAGAAACCTCTATTCTAGTGTAGAAAGCTTATCATGGAGGCATCTTGGCAAGGCCGGGAAGGTGGCTTCCTAGTAAGCTCTTAGCGGCTTCCGACTACCACGGGGTAGCCCGAGTGTCGAGGTACAAGATGTATATCATGGTCGGGTCCCACCAAGGCTTGTGGGGCCCACTAAGAGGGTGTTACTTATGCTTATTGATGTAGCAAATCCTCCATATTAGTGGAGGTATGTACAAGTCAACGAAGTCCCCAAGTAAGAGGAGCTTCTTGGTTGGGGAGTTATACACATGATGTCATCAAGCATGAGTAACGTCCGAGAGGTGCCTAGCCCCTACAAATCCCCGAACTCCGTAAGCAAGAATGGACTCGTTAACCTGCATAACAAAGACAAAAGCATGCACATGTAGAATGCTTGTTGTACTAGGCAACGTATGTGAGTTGCTCCGATATGCATTGGCATATATGAATGTACGAGGTGCATGATACATGTTGATGAATACATGTGAATGTCGTCGAGTATGATCGGTTATGACATATAAACTCAAGAATGCATATGGTTGTGTGAGTAAACGGATTGCATATGATAAATGCCTGATGCGCGCAAGAAAACGAACGAGGTCGAGTTTGACGAGATTACGCTCGTGAGGTGTAAGTTGCATAAGCGCCGTGAAGGTAAGAGTTTGTGACTCATGAACAATGAATATGCAAACGTTTGTGTTTGTTTGGTTTTCAATCGTATTAATGGAACGTGAAAAGAATTCGATTTGTGGCAAATGACAAATGGTAGAAGAATTCAATGTTCCATTTAATGTGTATTATGTCGAGGGGATGTGAGTGTAAAGCTTTGGAATGCCGGAAGGCAAGAAAGTGAAAGCTCAGGGGTGCTGGGAAGGCTTGAGCGGGAAGCTCGGGGTGCCGGGAATGAGTGAGCGGAAGCTCGTGGTGCCGGGAAGGCGTGAGCAGGAAGCTAGGGGTGCCGGGAAGGCTTGAGCGGGAAGATCGGGGGTGTCGGGAAGGCGTGAGCTTTAAGCTCGGGGTGCCGCGAAGGCGTGAGCGTGAAGCTCAAAGGTGCCTGGAAGGCATGAGAGGAAGCTCGGGATGCCGGGAAGGCTTGAGCGGGAAGCTAGGGATGTCGGGAAGGCTTGAGCGGGAAGCTCGGGGGTGCCGGGAAGGCGTGAGCGTGAGAGCTCGTGAGTAGGAAGGTCGAGGGTGCCGGGTAGGCGTGAGCTTTAGAGCTCGTGAGTGGGAAGCTCGAGGGTACCTGGTAGGCGTGAGCGGGAAGCTCGAGGGTGCCGCGGAGGCATGAGCATTAGAGCTCGTGAGCGGAAAGCTCGGGGATGCCGTGAAGGCTTGAGCTAGGAGCTCGAGGGTGCCGGGTAGGCCTGAGCGTTAGAGCTCGGGGGTGCCGGGTAGGCGTGAGCGTTAGAACTCGTGAGAGGGAAGCTTGAGGGTGTCGCGGAGGCATGAAGGTTAGAGCTCATGAGCAGGAAGCTCGATGGGTTACCGGGAAGGCATCAGCTCAAAGCTCAGGGGTGCTGCGGAGGCGTGAGAGTTAGAGCTCTTGAACGGAAAGCTCGATGGGTGCCTGGAAGAAGTGAGCTCAAAGCTCGTGGGTGCCGGGAAGGCGTGAGCGTTAGAGCTCATGAGTGGGAAGCTCGAGGATGCTGCGGCGGCATGAGCGTTAGAGCTCGTGAGCGGGAAGCTCGATGGGTTGCCGGGAAGGCATGAGCGCGAAGCTCGGGGGTGCCGCGGAAGCTTGAGCGTTAGGTAGCGAACCTAATCTTTGATACCCAAGCGTCGAGGGTTAACTTCCGGATCAATGGTTGTCGTGGGCTGCGTTAACCGGTCCCTTTACTCTTTCCCGGAGGAGAAAAACTTGACTGTAATGCCGCGTAGCGGTCATCGTCATTATGAGGCGTTGCCTTACCGCTTGGTGGTTGGTCGTAGACCATAGACTCGTGGAGTCTAGACCCGTTTAAGTCTCTTTCTCGTGGGGAAGGTTTGAAAAAAAAATATGGTAGCCAAGAGGCTAGACAAAATATTTGCATATAGTGTACATGTAAATTTTGCTAATTGTATGAACAACAAATAAGCATGGCATAATTTGTTTGATTGTCACATGTTTATTTAATTGAATTAATTCAATTAGAAGCATGAAATATGTGTATAGCATGTACTTGTAATGAAGTTGCTAAAAACATTTTGCATTTTTGTAAACATGCTTAAGGATCATTGAGACCGGAATGTGAAGCATGGCATATCTAGCATGTAAGGCCTAGAAAGTGTTGCCAAATCGATGAAATATTGTAGGCATGCTCAAAACTTATGAAAGCATGGCATGGCAATAGCTCCAATTGAAATAGCGTAAAAGAGAAGATATAGTTACTTATCTTATGCCGATTTGGAGTGAGTTTGAATTGGAATAATTGTAAGTACCCAAATCATATTGGAGTTGTCCAAGCATGACGCTCCATTGCTCCGGCAAACCTCCTTAGTAGAGGGCTAATGATCTCATTGATTGAAACGGTGATTGTGCCTCGTCAACATAAGATAAGGTAAATGATTAGCACTTTTGTCCATATGATTAAATATGTGTAATGAAGTGAAAGTCCGTTGGGATTGAAGTCTCCACTAGGAGTGATGGTCCGTTGGGATTGCCTCTGAAATTTGTCGTTGGGCTACTAGCGGGTTTTTCGTTGAAGGCCGAGGATTGCCGCTGAAATTTGCCGTCGGGCTACTAGCGGATTTGCCGCTGAAATTTGCCGTCGGGCAACTAGCGGGTTTGCCGCTGAAGCCTGAAGGTTGCCGCTGAAATTTGCCGCGGGACTACTAGCGGGTTTACCACTGAAGGCCAAGGATTGCCGTTGAAGGTTGCCGCTGGGCTACTAGCGGGTTTGCCGCTGAAGGCCAAGGATTGCCGCTGAAATTTGCCGTTGGGCAACTAGTGGGTTTGCTACTGAAGGCCAAGGATTGCCGCTGAAGGTTGTCACTGAAATTTGCCGCGGGCTACTAGCGGGTTGATCAAACGCTTGACACGTTAAGTGGTTGCTGCTGTGATTTGATCGCTGACATAGTGAATAGTGCTGGTAGATAAATGTTGGCGGAGCGCGTTGATCTTGTCGTTATGGAGGAATGAAGTTGTGGCGGATAAACTATCTAGGTGTCCAAAGTAATTTTTTTTTTTTGGTATGCTTGCTTTTAGGCAAGGCTTGCACTGGGCACCGGGGTCGATGATTATCTAAGGAGATTAATAATCAAAGAAGATTTCAGTAGCTCAAAGAAGAAATAGAATAATTATTTTTTAGCTCCGTTAGCATGGAAAATGACGAAGCCTTTGTGCTGGCTTCCCATAGACGGCGTCAATATTAATGTTAGAAACCGAAGGCTCTAATTAACGTAGAGAATGAGAGAGAGAGAGAGAGAGAGAGAGAGGGACACCGATGTATAGTGGTTCGTCTCCCGCCTTAGCAGGAAACTACGTTCACTTCAATATTGTACTATATGTGTTTTGGCCTTGCGGCCCAACATGATTACAAGAGATGTTGTAATGGGATGTTGAGTAAGTGGGAATGAGTCTCCTTTATAGGGGAGGGAGGTTCCTTCCTCTACATGTTTTCCAATGTGGGACAAGAAACTTCTATTCTAGTGTAGAAAGCTTATCATGGAGGTATCTTACAAGGCCGGGAAGGTGGTTTTCCGGTATGCTCTTGGCGGCTTCTGACTACCACGGGGTAGCCCGAGTGTCGAGGTACAAGTTGTATATCGTGGTCGGATCCCACCATGGCTTGTGGGCCCACTTAGAGGGTGTTACTTATGCTTGTTGATGTAGCAAATCCTCCATATTAGTGGAGGTATGTTCCTCAATAAAGAGAAACCTAATATCTGGTTCTCAATTTGTAATGGATGATGTTTTCAGCTTTTCAAGTAATAATAGGGCTATGAATTTCTATGAAAATTCATCTTGTTTTGGTGATCTACTTTGATAGATGGTTACTGGCATGTCAATTGCATAAATGCAGCTTTTGAAAATCATCAAGTTTTCAATATTTCAAAAACTGTTGGTGTTAAAAGAAGCACAAACAGCATGTACCTTCATTCCTGTGGCATAAGAGGCTAGGACATATTTCAAAATAAAGATTGCATGATTTAGTGAAACAAGAAATTTTACCTGCATTAAACTTTAGTGATTTTGAAACTTGTGTGGACTGTTTGAAAGGAAAGATGACAAGTCAAAGAAATTTCAGTTCCAAAAGGTCTGCAAACTTGCTTGAACTAATCCACACAGATGTTTGTGGTCTATTTCCTGTCAATACCATTTGTAGAAATTCATATTTTGTGACCTTCGTTGATGATTTTTCAAGATATTGCTTTTTGTATTTAATTTCTGAAAAATCACAAGTGATTGATGTTTTCAAAATCTTCAAAACTGAAGTAGAGAGACAGACATAAAGACTTATTAAAGTCATAAGGTCAGATTGAGGAGGTGAGTACTATGGAAAAAATTCAGAAAAAGGGCAACATAAAGGACCTTTTGCTGCATATCTAGAACAATGCGGCATTGTTGCTTAATATACCACCCTATATACACCACACCAGAATGGTATATCTGAAAGAAGGAATAGAACACTAATGAACATGGTTAGAAGCATGTTCTGCATATCTGGATTACCAAGGTTCTTATAGGGAGAGGCTTTGAAAACAGCAAATTAACTACATCTGCAATAGAACACCTAGCAAGGCAATCAACAATACCCCATTTGAAAATTGGTGTGGATACAAACCGAGCCTCAATCACTTTCATGTTTGGGGCTGCAAGGCAGAAGCAAGAATTTACAATGGAGAAAATGACAAGCTTGAATCAAAATCAATAAGTGCATAGTTTATTGGTTATTCAGAAAAGTCTAAGGAATTCAAGTTTTACTGTCATTCAAGGCACAATAGAATATTTGAAACACATAGAGCAACATTCTTTGATGAAGTCTTTGATGAAAATGAAGCTGTGGTTGCTGTAGAAAATGACGATCAGCAGTATCATAACATGGAAGAATGGTTTGTATTTCCAGAAATAATGCAGACAGAAAATAATTCAAGTGCAGCAACTATGTTTCAAGAGCCAATCATTGAAAATCAAACTCAAGCAGTCAATGTTGCAGATCCAATCATTGAAGAGAATCAGCCTTAACAGAATATGGATGGGCAAGAACCAGTTATTCAAGAACAACAAGTCCTGAGGAGATCAGAAAGAGCAAGGAAGTCTGCAATACCAAGTGATGATCATCTATTTTTTACTGCTGTTGACTTTGATTTGGGGGAAGAAAATGATCCAACCTCATTAAAAGAGGCTATGCAATCTAATAATAGTCACAAATAGAAGCTTGCTATGGAGGATGGACTTAAAAGTATGTCACAAAATGGGGTTTGGACACTAGTCGACAAAACTGCAGATTTAAAGCCAATTGGATGCAAATGGGTTTACAAGACCAAAAGAGATGCAAATGGTAGAATAGAGAGGTACAAGGCTAGACTTCTGGCAAAAGGGTACAATTAGAAAGAAGGGATAGACTATAATGAGACTTTTTCACCAGTCTCAACCAAAGATGCCTTTAGAGTGATAATGGCATTGGTAGCACATTTCGACCTAGAATTGCATCAAATGGATGTTAAAACTGCTTTTCTGAATGGAGATTTGCAAGAGGATATCTACATGCTTCAACCAGAAGGCTTTATAGAAGATGAGAAAAAAGTCTGCAAGCTTAACAAGTCAATTTATGGATTGAAGCAAGCATCCAGGCAATGGTATTTAAAATTTGATGCTGTGATTTCAAATTTTGGTTTTGAAGAAAACAAGTTGGATGAATGTGTATACTGCAAGGTTAGTAGGAGTCATTTCAAATTCTTTATGTAGATGACATCCTGTTAGCTAGTAACAATGTTGGTTTACTTAAAGCAACAAAAGAATTTCTTATGGAAAACTTTGATATGAAAGATATGGGGGAAATTCACTATGTGCTTGGAATAGAAATTAGCAGAAATAGAAATCAATGCATGCTGGGATTGTGTTGGATCATAATTCATATATATATTTGTGCCCGAAAACATGAAAATTACATGTT
>LYNE01001943.1:46932-57821 GCA_001662545.1 Rosa x damascena | reverse complement strand
TTATGCTTGGTGATGTAGTAAATACTCCATATTGTTGGAGGTATGTACAACTGTAGAAGGGTTGGGTGTGGAGGTTGCAGAGTTTATTTCCTTTTCGGGTGGAGATTTTATTGTTGATTTAGGAGCAAGCTTTGCAGAATGACTCATGGAGCAATTTAATGGACCTTATAGATTGGATATGAAGATTAAAGATGGTTCAAAGTTCAAACACTAGTGCGTTTGGTAAAAAAGTGCAGTCATTGCTCAAATGTGTTACAATTGCTTTTCATTTGTCTCATATTCCTCACATGCTTTGTAGCATTAGTGAGTACCGAGTAGTGACAGTAACTAGTTTCCTTGACATTTTCCCCACGAATTACGTCCCGGCAAGACTTCAACTTCTCCTGAATTGAAGACCATAACTGAAGAGTGGGAGCCGGAGGGAGATGTCCTAAACCTGACTTCCTTTCTCTCCTAATTGTTTTTCCTTTTCCTGAGTTTTGTTTAAATTTAAGGTTCTGAGTTATTTGATTTTCTCTTGTATCTGTTATGGGCAGTATGGAAAAAGAGGAATAAAAGAGTTTGGAATAGTAAGACCCTCGATTTGGATCAGCTCTTCTTCCAAGCAGCTTCTGGTTTCTCCTTGTTTACTTCTCTCCGTCCGGGTAGGAATTCCAAAACTAAACGAGCTTCAACTCCTTGGTTGCCTCCTCCTGTAGGGTGGCTTAAGGCAAATTTAGATGGAGCTTTTGACAGCAGTACTAACATGGGAGGGATAGGTGTTGTTGTGGTACGTGACTCTGAAGGCCTGATTGTTGGCGGAACTCGTTGCAGAATCTCGTCAGTTAGTGCTCCTATCGTAGTAGAGGCTTTGGCTGGGAGGGCTGCATGTGCTTGGGCTGTGGAGTTCAAACAGGCACCCATTATCTTTGAAAGTGATTGTCTGCAGTTGGTTAATTCTTTGAAGTCTGAAGAGGAAGATCACTCAATTATTGGGAGGGTAATTGATGACATTGTGGTCCACTTAGCCTCTATTCATCCATCTTTTTTTCAACATGTCTACAGAGAGTCCAATTTGGATGCACACAAGCTTGCAAAGCTTGCGTTGTATTCTAATGTGTCCGCTAATTGGAAGGGTCATGTACCTTCCACCATTGGAAGCCTTGTTGCTTCCCATTGTAGTACTTCTTCTCATTGAGTAATAAAATGCTATCGTCTCTCTCTAAAAAAAAAAAACTCAAATAAATTAATGTAATTGTCTATTTCAATATTCAAGGACTTCAAATTGAATGAGGGAAAAAAAAAATTAGTTACCCTTTCGAACTTAAATCACATCTCTTTTATGTCCCCCCCCCCGGGTGTGAATCTCTTCTTCATCAACAGAGCTTTCGTTGTTAAGTTTAAGAATAAACACCAAACTATTAGTCATTAATGTAAGTTTAATTCCAATAATACTTGAGCTACTTAAAAAGTGGAGGAAAACCTAGCCGCGTTGCGGGACTTATGCCCTGTTCGACGGTGCGCCCTTGCGGCATTGTCGTCGGACAGGCTCGAGTGGGCCTGGTGTCCATAGCAGAGTGGTCCAGTCGAAGCTAGGGCTGCGGGGGGATGGCGGTACTGGCCAGGACGGTTGGTGGATCTGCTGGGTTTGAGTCGGGGATGGTGTCGACTGAACTAGATCGAAGCGCGGTAGGCCTGAGGGTTGGTGCTGCAAGATCAGAGGTTGCCTGGATGTGATGTCTTCGTGACGGCAGCGCTGGGTTCGACGGTTCTCAGATCGGATATGTGGGATCCAATTTGCTTTAGGCGGTTTGATATGGGGAGGATCAACGCCTCTTTCCAATATACTGGGTGGATCACGATCATGAGGCGTCAAGTTGGTGGTGGTGGCGGGGTTGCCGGTGGCCGGAAAATTTGGATGGTGCATGTATGGGGTTGGCGTCGTGCCTCCAGCCGTGTGGTGCTTGGGCTTGGACATGTTTGTTTGTGGGCTTGGGCTTGGGCTCTGGGCCTAGATTGTTTTTCTTTATTGTTTTATTGCTGTTTATTTTTAATTGGATGTGGCTTGATGCTAGAAATAAGTCCCTATCACTTGGTAGGGCGACGTGGGCTCTGTCCCGAACTGCGCACCTTGTGTGCCTTGTCTACTTTGGTTAGGTGGCGAGTTCCTTGCTTCGTCAAATGGTCGCAACCTTCCATTGACATGATGAAACTAAGTGTCACCGGACTTGTTTTCCGGTGGCAACATAGTGGGAAAGCTGATAGTAATAGTAAATTATGGCTCCGCATGAGCGATATCTTTCCGGTATGTCACCACCTTTGTAAAGCGAATAGAGTAGTCAATGATGCACTCTTCGCTAATTGGTGCATGATAGAATACATATTCTTAGTTGAGACTCTCGTTATTATCTCGGGATGTTCTCTTTATGCTTATTGTAATTTGGGGTTCAGGTATCATGTCCCCTCATGTATTCTGAGGTTTCATTAATGCTTAAGACTTGAGAGCAACCGTACTGGCCCTATTTTTTTTTTTTAAATGTAAGTTTAATTTCCTCTAACCCTTAAGTTAACTCAAAGAGCAACTGTGATAGGTCCACTTGAACAAATTATAGAACTGGAACATTAAATTAATCCTAATGTAGGATAGGTAAATAAAATACATCAATCCTAAATTCCTAACATTACAAATCAACTAATAACATTCATGAGTCAAATGCACGTTTCTAAGCCGACAAAAATAAAAAATAAAACACGTTTCTATGCCTAATGAAATTATTAGGTCGACTTAGGCCTAATGCACGTTCATTTGAAAACCACACATATTAAGTAAACTTGATTGTTTTTACATCCCATCATTTACTCACGAAAGACTTCAAATTCTCCTGTTTTGGAGACTATTATCCTAGTGTTGAGAAATGTGATGGCTTTCTCTTCATTCTTTGTTTATGGCTTTTTGATAAATAAGACTTGTTTCACGTGCTTCAAAGATGCTTGATTTGAAGTGCATTTTTTGTTAATCGGTGTATATTAGAATACATAGTTTTAATAGAGACTCTTGTTATTATTGCGAAATGTTCTCCTGATACTTATTGTAATATGAGATTCAGGCTTATGTCTCCCTATGTATTTTATAGTTAAAATTAATCAAAATTTGAGAGTAGCCGAACTAGTTTTTTTTTTTTATTAAATGTTTAATTTGGATGAGTTTATCTGAAAACCCTCGATATTGTAAAGAATGATTTGCACTGGTTTATAGTATTAAGAGTTTAATTTTCTTCGAAACTGTTAAAATTTTTTTGAAATTTTTTTTTAGTTTGACCTAAACAATATTTGAACAATATAAAGAAAAAGGAGTGAAATTCACACTCTCTATTTTACAATCCACAAACTATGTTTTCTTTTTTAATAACTTAAATTTTTGTTTTTAGTAACTAAATTTTGTCTTTTTATAAGAATTTCAATTAAAAAGAAAAAAAAATATGGATTATAAAATGGGGACAAATGGGGAGTGTGGATTTCACTTCAATATCAAAAGTACATTTGGAACTAGTTTGTATAAATGCTGCGCACAAATTTATCGAAATTTTAATCAGCACTCGAAATTTTCATAAATTTAAGGATATCAAAATTTTGGTAGAAATTAAAATTTTAAAATGAAGGTTTTGTCATTTCCTTTTTTTTTAATATATATTAAGTGCTTTGTTGTATCTAGTAGAGGAAAGTTTTTCTTCTCTGATAGGCAAGTCACTAGACAATTCTACGCAATCAATTAGTCTCAAACTTTGTTGTTTGTACATAGTTTTTGTAGAGAGTATTGGTGTTATTTCAAAATGTTCTCTTTATGCTTATTGTAATCTGGGATTCAGGCTCTATGTCCCCTCTTGTATTCTGCAATTTCATTAATCAAGGCTTGAGGGCAACCGCACCAGTCCTATTTAAAAAAAAAATTACATTTCTCCTAACATGAGATATTGTTATAATAACTCTTTTGCATGTCCTCGAGTATTCAAATTTATACATTTGAATTTACATTTCATATCATTATTTATATAATTGGATCATCCACATGTGGATTTTGAATTAATTTTTTTTCTTGGTATGGTTTGGAAGCAATATGGTGGATCGACATCGATTGGACATCAAAATTAAAAATGAATCAAAGATCGACTAGTGCTCTTGGATCATAAGCGAAAGCCAAAATGTGTAGAATGGCTTTTCACATTTCCCATGTTCCTCACATGCTTTGTTACTGTAGGTGATGCCGTGATGGCTACTTTTTCGACCTTGTGGCGTGGTTTCGTCCACGCTTCTCACCGACAATACAATCACGGGTCGCTACAATCACTAAACCTTTATAAATAAACATCTTCGCCAACAAGAAATCTCCAAATCAATCTGCGACCAAGCAACCTTTTCATTCATCCCTTCCATTTTGAAGCAAGAAGCTAGTGCTTCTTTCGTCATCATTGCTGCCTTCATTAGCTGAGAGCTGAGAGAGAGAAAAACGTGCAGACTACAGAGTCACTCAAATCCATCTTTCATAATCTTTGAAGCCGCTGAGAGCAGAGAACAAGGCTTTTGTTCGATTTAAATGGCAGAGAAGATGAGATTCTTGGGTTCTTGGATTGAAGTTGCCCCTGCCATTCTAATACGTCCCCATAAGACTTCAACTTCTCCTGACTTGGAGACGATTACTGAAGAGTTGGAGCTCGAGGCAGAAGACCATGACCAGAAGCCCGCCAATTGAATTTTTGTTAACTTGTAACTCCGTTAGATTGTGCCACCACGTCACGATCTAACAACTGCCCACGCTACAGTGGAAAGTTATAATTGAAAATCATGCTTTAGCAATAGTGTGTTCTTGGCATGGAAGAACCTGAATAAAACTAGGGATTGACATGGTTTGATAATGTTAAACGTGTTAGGGGGTCACTGGCTAAATTTCATGTATCATTTGAAATTTACATGTGCCATAATTTAGTATCCGTAAAGCATGCGTTTAGAATTGTACATACATGTACATTTGCAAACATAATTAGCTAAATGGGCCACGCTCATTGTACCGCCAAAGGTACTGATTCCAACTAAAGGAACGACACGCAGACACACCGCTAGGCAGGCTACAGCCTCAGCGTCGGAACATCTCTAGATCACCGTCGACGCGCCGCCACTCGCCATGCCAAGATGGCATCAGAAGCTTCTGAAACTGGGAACTGAAGCATATCAGTCCCACATCGAAAACAAAGAGAAGATCAACCTCTTCCTCACCTATAAAAGGTTCTCTCCTCTCTCCACATTAATTACGCATTCAATACTAAAGCTACTGTTACCATGTCAACATAAATACATTGACTAACTTAGGCATCGGAGAGTTGAAGACCGCCCGGCGCGGTCTCCCTCTAACGCCCATTATATTTCACTTGACAGGTAACGGGAGCCTCGAGAACAACACAAAGTATCGATCCGCCCACCGGATCAGCGTTAGCTAAGATCCAGCTACTGCTGGACTTTTAGACATTAACAAGAATAAGTCTGAATTTTTCATATGAACACATTTATTATATAACTTTTCTTGCTTTTCATCATTGACAATCGTAAAACAAAAAAAATCATCAAAGATTTTGAAATTTTGTCAATTGGAACACATCCTAAAAATCATGATTTTACCAATGGTGAGATTAAGAAACATAACCATTTGAATAGAAATGAGGTTTTGCTTGGTTTGACACTTTAGGAGGTGTCACGAGGGCACCTATAGAATGCAACGACATGCTGAAATATGTTAAATATTGTTAACACTAATTTCTTCTTAAAATTGTAACGTACCATAAACTCACCATTTTTAGAGTTTTAGAATGTGTTCCAATTGATGGAACACCAAAACCTCATTTGAATCTTTATAAAAGAATTTCATTGTTTTCTAACTTAGCAAAAATTGTAAAGAAAAATTTCACGATAATTTTTGAGTTCATTCAGTCAGAGAAGTGTTTGAAAATCATTATTGAGGGTGAAAAAATTTTGGTGAGAAAAGAAGAACATGCGATTTTGGTCTAAACTCATGTAATAGTCCATAATTTTGGGTAGAAACCACAGTGTAAGAGAAGCATTTTTTTTTTCCCCGAGAAAGTTTTGAGATCTAGTTTCCACAAAGTTGGAGCATGAATTATAGTTAGTTTATAATTTTTTTTTTCACTTAAGAATAATTAGAGCTTAACTAACAGACCAGGTTATAAAATTTTAGTCTTGGGATGACATTAATGACTAAGATGATAACATGTAACATTAATATATCAGGTGCATGGTAAAACTTCTGGTCATTTACCTACGAAAGACTTCAAATTCAATTTTTCGATGCGGAGACAATTCAATGAAGAAAGTATTGAGATAAGCCATAACTATTTTATGGTTTCCTCTTACTTTTTGTTTATGGAACCTTAATGGTAAGACGTGAATTTGTAATTAGTCTCAAATTTGTTCTTTCTTCTTCTTTGACTAAAAAAAAAAATAATTCCGACCAACCTAGACGCTGCCCAAACTAATCGAGATGGTTGGTCATCACGTAGTACTTACGCAGGGCCTAGGTGGCTGGTCAGGGAGAGTTTTAGTACACTGATCATACTATTGGTAACATTAGTGGAAGATTACTCTCTATTCAGCGTATATTTTATGTAAAATATGTTTGGACAGTTATATCACCGGTTAAATTGTTGGAAAATTGGTCTATTTTGATCGGTCATGACATTAATAACTTTCAACATAGCTGGGCTTGTATCCAGTGCTTCTTTAAATGCGTCATAGCATCCTTCCGTGTCATTGCTCAGTTTATTTTCTGATGCCCTAGTGCATCTCGTATTGTTTTTATTATTTTTTTAATTTAAAGTATCTTTTATATCTTTTTGTCATAATATTTCTTATCAATATGGAGATGTCAGCTTTACTAAAAAAAAAAAAAAAACTAGTCATGTGTAAATCAGTTTTTTTTTAATTTCATAATCCATTTACCCAAATTTGAGCTAGACTAGCCCCACTTACCCAAACATCTAATGAGATCGCCCATTTGCCCAATAAATTATATATCTTTTGCCACAATACTTGATTAAATTTTTAAAATTTTTTTTTTTATAATTATTTTGTTGTTATTTTTAGGACAATCTTGCCCTCTATCTCCGACGGCGTCCAATTTATTGCCTCATAATAAAACCCAATAAATTTAATTATCCCCAATAATAATTTATTGTGTTTTATTAGGGGTAATAAAAGTTCCCAGCGACCTCCTTGGGGACCTCCGACAACCTCCAGACTGGTGACTGAAGTCCGGCGTCCTGTTTTATTGCCCATAATAATACTCAATAAACTTTTATTGCCGCTCAATAAAAATTTATTGGGTTTTATTGGAGGGTAATAAAAGTCTCCGGTGACCTCTTCGGTGACCTATAAAACTTTTATTGGGAGTAATAAAAGTCTCCAATGATCGGTGATCAGAGTGCGGCGTCTGGTTTTATTGTCCCCTAATAATATCTAACAAATTTTTATTTTCCCCAAATAAAAGCCAATAAACTTTTATTGCCCTTCAATAAAAATTTATTGATTTTTATTGGAGGGGTAATAAAAGTCTCTGGCAACCTCTCTGGTGACGTATAAGATCTCCGACGACCTCTTTGGAGACATTAGGCAACAAGTAACTGGTGATCGAAGCCCCGCGGCTGGTGAACAAATCCATGCTACTGGTGACCGGAGTCCTGCAAAGTCTCTAATGACTTTTTAATTATTTGGAGGCCAAACTTGTCTTTTTACATTTAAATAAGGTAAGCGGGCACACAAATATTTTAGTGGAGTAAGTAGGCATTTGTTAAGTCTAAATTGGTTAAATGGTCAAGAGCCCTATATTTCATGGGTAAATCAAAAGTTATTGTTTTATTTTTTCTAATTATATATGCTGTAATATTAAACTGTATGTATTATCACGTAAATAAATATATTTTTCGGTTATATAAATATATAAAATTTGAGTTTACACCTGATATCACTCTTTTCCTCGTCTTCAGGTATTTCAATGTATACATTTGGATTTTCATCTCATATGTAACTGCAGTACTGGATCATTCATATGCAGTTTTTGAGTCAAAACATTACTTGGCTAATTAGGTTGACCACATAAACTAAGGAATGAACATGAGTCTATTTAAAAAAAAAATATTAATGCTATTGAAATACCAAATGGAGAAGACGAGTTTCATTTAACGTTAAAATCTTCTCCAAATATCGCTTTTCTTTCTAAACTGTAAACCCTTGTGCATTCTTCAATAAAATTTCTTTAGCAAAATTCATAGGAATTCAAAGCAAGCTATGAGGATCGATCAACAACAAAAAGTGATCTTGTTTTATAGTTTATCTATCCAATTTCAATTTGAAATATGAATAGTATGATAGTTGGTAAGTATTGAGATTTGATCTAATTTTTATTTAATCTCTGATTAGGTGGTATATAATTTTGTTTTAGTTTTCTAATCCAAAGAGTTCGATAATTAATTATGGGTAATTAGATTTCGATTGTGTTATTGTTTAGTTGTTCAATCATACTAAATCCCCAGTCATGTATGGTTTTGTCCTCCTTTTGGTATGTATTCTAAGCTTTGAATAAACCGTCGAGCAAGCTGGGTCTGACTCATCTGAGCTGTTCGGGTTCGACCCTTCTGAGTGCGCCACCTGAATCAATGAGCCGCTGCTTCTTGTTCCATCTTCCTAGGGTTTAGAGTCGAATCGTACCATAAACCGAACAAAAGTAATTGAAATACAATACCCATCATCGAATGCCTATGGGTACTAAAGAAATCCAGTACTCATATTCGAATCCAATACCCATCGCTTCGAATCCATATGAATTTTACTGAAGAATGAACCCAATTTGGAAGAGAGGGATTTTTGGATTGGGGTGTTAGACGTTAAATGAGAGTCTTATCCTCCATTTAGTGTTTCAACAATTTTTTTTTTTTTTTAAATGGACAGATGTTGATCTGTTAGTGGCTATGGTCAGCCTAAGCGCTCTGGTTATAGCGAAGTAATGTCCTCCGGGATATTAGTCTTTTCTGTACAGTTTGGAAGCAATTTAGTGGACCAACATAGATTGGACGTCAAAATTAAAAATTGATTAAAGATTAGTGCGCTTGGTAAATACATAGAATCATAGCGAAATGTGTAGAGTCGCTTTTCACATTTCTCATGTTCCTCACATGCCTTGTAACTGTAGGTGATGGGGATGGCCACTTATTAGGCCTTCTGGTGCAGTTTCCTTCACTCTTCTCACCGACAACATAATCACTAAACCTTTATAAATAAATCTTCACCAACTAGAAACCTGCAAATCAATCTGCGACTAAGCTACGGTAGCTACCCTTTCATCCATCCCTTCTTTTTTGAAGCAAGAAGCTAGTGCCTCTTTCCTCAATCTTGCTTCCTTCATTAGCTGAGAGCGAAAATACGTAGTCACTCGACTCCATCTTTCATAATTTTTGATGCCGCGGAGAGCAGTGAACAAGGGTTTTAATTGTTCGATTGCGATGTCAGAGAAGATGAGATTTTTGGTTTCTTGGATTGAAGTTGCGCCTGCGCTTCTGATACGTCCCAACAGGAGTTCAACTTCTCCAGAATTGGAGACGATTACTGAAGAGTGGGAGCAGGAGGCAGAGGACTATGACCAAAAGCCTACCAATTGAAATTTTACATTTTTTCTGTGAAAACACTTTTTTGTTTCAACTGTAAAGCTTTTGAGTAATATTGTAGAAGCTTTGCGTTTAATTTGTAAAAGGTTGTTGACAAGAATTGAGCCTCTGTTGTGCCCTCAATTAACAATTTCGTTTCTAGTCAATGTTATAATAACAAACAAAGTCACAGACCAAATAATAAAACAAAGAAATTATGTTAGTTGTTTTTATTATTGCTTAAGCCACCTAATAAGAAGATCGAGAGTTCACCTAACATTGTTTCTTACAATTGGTGGTGCCGCATCCTCTTTGCCATCCAGGGGGTCCTCATCTTTGCTAGTCCAATCTGAAACTGTTGATCAATTGCATGAGTTGAGTTGCATGAGATGAGTTTTTGAATCTTATCATTGGAGTGTTCAATTAGATTGGTGATTTAAGCGGCATATGTGCAGTTGCGGAAACAAACACTAACCCATATCATTTTTTTTGGTATAATATGATGTTTTTGATCAATTTTCTTGGGAGATGTTTTCCCTATAATAATTTTGGTATTATTATGACTACAGTTTACAGTAATATGTCTCCCATTAATTTGCTCCAATATCCTATATTACGTTTACTTTGATGAACACAGATATTGCTAAATAATAGACAAATTCTCTTCTTTATGCATTTATGGTGCAGTATCATGTTGAGACTATACACTTACAAGTTACAATATGAAATTCGTTTTAAAAGAAATGAAATTTGTGCCAATAACAAACTAGTTTATTTTTCACCTATCTAGCATGAAGGTTTAGCTGCAATCATTTTTTTTTAATAAGTAAATAGAAAATTAAGCGATATTAGCTCCTCTGTATGATTAATTTGAGATATTGTTTAATATCGATATTAAGCGGTATTGTTTAAAATTGTGGGTGGGCATTTTTTGTACTAAGACCGATTGTGAGACCAATTGTGACGGCCCTTTTTCTTTTAGAATTGTGGGTGGGCACTTGACACCTCAAATTGAGGTCTAGTGATTATGTTGTCGGTGAAGATGTTTATTTATAAAGGTCTAGTAATTATTTATAAAGGTCTAGTGATTATGTTGTCGGTTTAAACAAAGTAGTCGTTTTTGTACTATTCTTAACCATGATTCAGGATCATATAACTGATATGAACTCTTTAATTCCGAAAAAAGAAAGAAAAGAGTGTCAGTTCCTTTAA
>LYNE01001943.1:10017-40105 GCA_001662545.1 Rosa x damascena | reverse complement strand
CGGGCTTTTGGCCCTCCGGGCCGGCGGGCCTCCATCGGCCCACTAGGCCCACGGGCTAAATGATGACCCCTAAAAATGACAAACATACCCACAGCTCCTCAATCTCTCGACAGCGCCTCACTCTCTCGATCTCGACAACTATCAGTGCCTCCTCACTTCAACCATATCTCTCTATTCTACACGGTGTCAAAATCCATCAAATCAAAACCTAGACCTCTCTCCTCTTTCCCTATAGCCAAAACCTCACTCTCCCAAATCCTCTCTCTTCTTTGACAAACCCCAACCAAAGCTCTTTCTCTTCGACAAACCCCGACCAAAATCATCTCTCCCTCTAGCTAGGTTATTCGATCTGTGAAATAGCAAAGGGAAGAAAACCCTAATGGGTAGCGTCTAGGGTTCTTCAGATCTTTTAGCGATGGTGATTGTTGCTTTCGTCGGTGGTTACAACTTTGAAAACAAGTTGTTTGACATCGCCAGATTTGGGTCAGTACAACTTTGAAAGCAAGGATTTGGGTCTCTCTGCTTTCTCTTCCACGTCACCGGCTTCATTTCCGAGATGCAAGAGATCGGTCTCCAAGAAATTTTGCTCTGTCATGGCGCCACAGCAATCGGAGCGGAAGCCAGCCACTACTGGCTCGGTTAGTTTTTTCCATTGATTTGGTGCTTTGGGGTTAATGGGATTCTTTGTTTTCCGGTTTTTGATATTGGGTTTTGGTTGATTTTACAGGTCGAGACGGGAATGACAATGACGGAGAAGATATTGTCTAGGGCTTCTGAGAAACCCGAATTGAGCCCAGGTGACAATGTTTGGGTTAACATTGATGTTTTGATGACCCATGACGTGTGTGGCCCTGGTTCATTTGGAATCTTCAAGAAAGAGTTTGGACAGAATGCAAAGGTAGCTTCATTTTTCAGCTAATAAGATCATTGCATTGATCACCATATAGACAATGTATGGTGTATATGTATGTATATCCGTTCTTCCTTTCATTTAGCTCATAGTCTTTGTCATCTTTGTATTGCTGCGTGTTCTGTGAAGTTATTTAATTGCTACTTCATTGTTTTGGCATTGTAGGTTTGGGACAGAGAAAAGATTGTAATCATACCTGACCATTATATATTTACTACTGATGAACGTGCAAACCGTAATATGGATATCTTGAGGGATTTCTGCACGGAGCAGAACATCAAGTACTTCTATGATATCAAGGATCTTGGTAACTTTAAGGTGTAGATTTGAAGTTTAATTTTATGTCGATTTGCTAGTGTATATTTTCTTATGTATTATTCTGTTTTTGCATCAGACGTTAACTTTAGTTCACAATTTGGCAGGCTAACCCAGATTACAAGGGTGTATGCCGTGTTGCTCTTGCTCAAGAAGGTCATTGCAGGCCTGGAGAGGTACTTTTCTTTAAAAATCACACTATTATTTTATGGCTATATGATGCAAAACAGCAATCAGACATTTTGTGTTGGCTTCAGGTGCTGCAAGGTATAGATTCTCACACCTGCACCAATGGAGCTTTTGGACAATTTGCTACTGGAATCGGGAATACTGATGCAGGTTTCATATTGGGCACTAGGAAGCTTTTGCTCAAGGTTTGCGGATGTTGCATTTTTGTTTTCATTCTCTCTAATCTCATGTCTGATAGATTTTATGCAAATGACATGATTCCACGGCTTTAGTGTCCAATTATATTTTATTGGTGAATAAAGGTCCCCTGCCCCCTCTTCGTCGGTGCTTTCGTCGGTGATTGTTGTCCGGGCCCTAATTTACATTTATTGTTTGACATCTAATTGACTTGGACTTTGGGGGTTTTTAGTTGTGCTTGTTATTTTGTTATTCTATTTGATCAAAGTTGATCTTTTTTTATATTTTTTTATTTCCTTTTAACATCAATTTGATCAATTAATTTCTAGATTGCAATACTAGTGGAGATTGAGGTTGTCTTTAATTGAAATTAAAATTCCAATATGTTGTTCATGTACTTTGGACTCGAGTACAGTTGGAGTGGCAATTGAAACTCCTAAGATTCTTGATTGATTATCTGTTTGATTGTTAAGTATATATGAAATTTCTTGTTCAAGAATCTCTTAAGTTCCATTTTGTGTTGAACATAGAATTCTCTGTAATGCTTGTGGATAATTTTCTATTGAACTTAGAAAAAATTCATGCCCACTTGGCCCCATGTCTATACTAGTTGAATTGATGGTACAAAGTTTGTAGTAATTGGTAACTTGTTTTTGGCTGTGATGGTAAATTGTGTTCTACATTAAGTTTAGTTGTCTTTTTGTTCATTTTGCAGCCTACCACAGAAAATGGCCCCCTGAATTTCTGGTATTGCTGCTTGTCCCAATCGAACTACAATATCAGTTAATTGGGTTAGTGAGTCTTTTTCTTCCTATGTTCAGGTTAGTCATTGTAAACTGTCCTACACCATTGTTATTTGTATTTAATCTTTTCTCAAACATAATGTTTTAGGAGGTTATTGTTTGGAACAAACAGCCGCAAAAGCATATGATATAACAAAACTCAAGCACGTGAGTAGACAAAAATATGTTACTGACTAAGAAGGTAACCTAAGTAGCTCTAATTCTAGCATATATAGTACTATCGCCTTCAAACAATATATCTAAGTTGTGTGCTTGGAGTTGATACCTATTTGACATTCTGTTTTTTATTATTTATTTATCATGAAAGATTATTGCCTCTACTTGTCCACCTATTTACATTACAATCAGATTGATTTCATTTTTATTGCACAGAAAATTCATGCAAGGTTCAATACCATATTGTTACTTCCATTGAATACTCTATTTAAGTGTTTACATTCCACAATTTAGTTTATTTTCTTCAGTATTATGAATCCTTGCTTTACTTACTGCTATTTGCTTTGTATAATGTATGTAATTTCGTGCCTTGCACTTTTGATTGATATTAATGTAAATATTTGTGATTTCTTGCAGAAAGTTACATACTCATCTATAGTTTTTCACTTTGGAATCAATTTGTATAGTATTTCCACTCTTTGAATAATATTATGACAATCATTTTTAACTGATGGCAGATAGTGATCATGGACTAATTGCTTATGTGCTAATAACTCTGTTTGATGATTATTCAATTTCTTTGTACTTGGATCAAGTGAAGCTTGCAAAAATAAAAAAAGCAAATTACTTTGTTAACTTGGGACAGCAATAGAGAATGACTCATAGTAGCTAAAATTGTTTTCTTTTTCAATATAATTAGGATAGACATGTCTGGTTTATTACCTTTTTTTCACAACTGCCATGGAACTTTTGGTTTTTGGTTTCCCTTCTTTTTACTAAGACATGTCTTCATGTATTTATGTGCATCTACTTCGTATAAGTTATTTTGGCTGACGGAGTCTTCAATATTAGTTGCTTTCTTAGTTGATTAACATAAACATTCTGCTATGCATGTTTGGTGCTATCTTGAGTGATATTCTCCATCAAATTAAGACGAGGAAGCCTTGTCTACTGCAACATGTGGTGCTTGTTTGGGCTATCAAAATGTCAAATGAGCTCTCTTCTTTCAATAGTTGACATGGGGTCTATGGATTTTTCTAATGGATTGAATATTGAATGTTTAAATATTTAGTCATGTTACTTCCAGGCTGAGAAATAATGCCCATTTAGCTTTCTTTATATGTCAGAAGAATTCCTGCTTTCTTGTATCTTCCTGCATTGCAAGTTCATGCTGATGAAATGTCACATGCAGCAGAAAGTAAAGCCAATTTGAGTTGTATTCAATGCGCTTATTACTGCATGTGGTCAATCAAGAGCAGTTGACCATGCTTTTGATGTCTTAGAAGAAATGAAGGCAGAGACGACACAGCCTATAAAACCTGATCACACAACTGGGATAATGAAGATGAGCTCAACAAGATCACACAGCCTATAGCACTGTATCTTATTCTTCAGCTAATCTAGGCTCTGTGGAGGCAGTAATCTTTTTGATAGCGCAGCTGCTTTGCATATCTTAGCTTCCACATGCATGTGATGGGTTAGTGCTTGTAGGAATTATGCAACGAGAGCAAAAAGCTCCTACAGAAGCTTCTAAAGCTAGACTCCAATGAGGCCATGAAAGCAGCAAAGCTAGACTCCTTAAGAAAATTTCTGGATGTATATTGCTAGGAGAGTAGTATTAGATGTACTCCTTTTATAGATGAAAGATTACCTTTGCACAATCTATTTTGGTGCATGATGTGGATTATAACAATTTTTTCTATATATTGATTAGCTACTGTTAATTTGATCAGTTTTAATTTCAGTTTCAGCATAAACAATGCATTGAATCATTCTATTAGGACAACAATAACCACAAAAAACTGTCGTATGTGCACAATATTCACAATGACCCAAAAATAAAAACTGTCGTCTGAATGAAAGTCACACAACGGGCATAAAATAAAGCGACATCTGAATCGCCATCATACAATAGTTTCTAAAGTAACCCGTCGTCTGAAGAATAGTCACGCAACAGCTAATGCTGTCGACAGGCTGCCGACATGCTGCCGAGCTCTTCACACGACGGTTCCCTACAATCGACCTTCATCAGACGGCGCCTCGATATACGACGGTTTGCCTTCATATCAGACGACGGTTTTTAGCCGTCGTCTGATTCAATTTTTGTAGTAGTGATTGTAGAATACTTTCAAGAACTTCACAAAAACTGCTGCATTGTCCCAATCAACATCACTTGGTGGCCCTACCCTTTTTAGAGGCACTTTCTTCTTACTCTGATTTTCAGTTTCATCATCATCTTCAACTTCCTCATCTTCATCAAAGTAGCTTTTGTACCTTGAATCTTTTCATCCTTCAATCTTTCAAATGCTTTTTTCAACTCCAAAGCTGTTTCCAACATAAGAAAGGTGGAATTCCACCTTGTTGGAACATCTAAGATGCAAATCTTATTGCATTCAACTTTCTCCTGCTCTACATAGTTTTTAAATTCATCTAACCTTGCACCCGAACTTCTAACATATGTCACAGCATTCCTTATGCTAGCCACTGACCTCTCCATCATATTTAATCCACTCCTCACAATTAGGTTTACAATGTGAGCGAAACATCTCACATGCATAAACTTACCGCCACAGATTGGTTTTATGTCCCAATTGCACATTTTCTTCCTAAGATAATCAATGGCATGCTTGTTGGCAGAGGCATTGTCAACAGAAATTGTTAAAACCTTCTCTATTGACCAATCAATCAAACACTTCTCTAAGATTTTTCCTATGGTTACACCTTGGTGGTTTGGAACCACACAAAAAGCAAGCACTCTTTTGTGCATCTGCCATCCCCAATCAATAAAATGGGCAGTAACCACCATGTAGTTTATATTCTGACAAGAAGTCCAAGTGTCTGTTGTCAAACAAACACAATGAGACTTCAATTCCCTCCTCGACTCCTCCTTCTTAGCATCATACATGCCTAGAAAGGTTTTGACTATGACTTTCCTACATGGGACTTTAAACAATGGTACAGCAACACTGCAAAAATAATTAAACCCCTGTTTTTCAATGAAACTAAATGGTAGCTCATCAACAATTATCATATGAGTTGCAGCTTCCACATAATTGTCTTGTGACCAATTGACACTAACCAAACTACTCTGACCTCTTCTTCCATCACTAGTCAAAACCTGTTGGCCGGACTCTACATTAACTTACCAGGGTATTTCTTACATACTATCTCAATATGTTTTCTACGAGATGATGTACCATTTTCATATGAATTGCATGCTAAATGAGTCGTACAGTACTTACATGGAGCTCTCTTAGTATGGCCAACCACTTTCTCTACTCCATCGACAATCTCAATTAAAGGATGATCCTCCTTCTTGAAGTGATCCCATACGTCTGACCTCTGCTTGCCTTTCTTCTTCTCTCCTATTTTTCTCTTGGTAGCAGAGCTCCGAGCCGAAGAAGCTTTCCTTGGTTGACTCAATTTTGGAACAGTGTTGTTGGCTGCTTGTTGAGATGTTTCAGGGTTGCTGCTTGCAACCACAATTTCATTGCAAGCGGATGATTCAGAATTGGAAGCGGATTGGTCAGAGGAGTTAGCAGATGCTTCCGACATGTTAGTAGATCTCCAAGGCAATAAGCAAGAAGCAATCTGTAAGAAAAATCCAAAGTCCAAACAGTTGTTAAAAGTATGAACTATGTCAACAGTTACAAAAAAAAATGGCAGAACAACAGTCATCTTCTTAAAATCATATTATACCATCTTTACTTAGTTTTCTGTTATAGACAAAACTGACTCAACCTAAACACCAAACTTGACCTGAAAACCAAACAAGTTAAAGAACAAACATATTGAAAAACGAGTTAAATATTGAAACATCTAGTTAAAACACGTAGAGATTTTGTAGTCGTGTCCCCAAATCTTTTTATAATGAATTCATTCCCTTCACCCAGCAAATTAAACCAAATTTTGTATTTTGTTACCAAATCTTTCTCTGCCAACAAGCGCAGGTGACGCAAATTAATTTACTAACAAGGCCTGCCCCTGCAACCAACAGCATCTTGCAAGCTGTTATTAATTAATATGAACTCCATGATTGACATTGAATCTGACAAGTCAATCAAACAATTTGAAGTTCTAGAATGTCATTATTTTGAGAAAATTTCCACTTGCATTGTTTGGCATAATTAATTCCATTCAGACATACCGCTAATTGCTATATAGCCAAAAGGGAAGAATCATCAAGGTATCATAACATAATCTCAACAGGCATAACTTCACAGCTAATCAATACTTACTAAACTATATCTACCACTGCACCAGATGCATGGACCAGACAAATTAACCAAACTCATTTGTCTACCAGATATACTTACTGAACTATATCTACCACTGAATTCATTATAAAAAGATTTTGTAGCCCAAAAAATGGTCACAATTGTACCATTACCCAGACATCACCTACAGGAAAGATGCTTAAGTAATAAAATAATTCATAGTCTTCCAAAGCCAATACAAAGACCTCAGTCAACAACAGATCCAAAATGATGGAATAATAATAAATAAACAATATTCATGGACACTGGAGCTTACCAATTTCACTCGAAGTGCTCAAAGGAAGAAATCACAGGCTAAAGTCGCTGGACTGCACTCACTGCAGGACAGGGTTCAAACTTCAAACGAAAAGGAAAAAGTGGTCAAATTTCACGGGAAATTGCAGAGCGATGAGAGTATAGTGAGAAAAATGAAAGGATTGAAAGCTTACATTGAGCCATGGCCCAAATCGAAGACAGATCAATCAAATCCCAGGCGGAGCTGCATCAACCAAATCGCAAATGGCCAACACAAATCAAAGACGCGATGTTTCTGGGTTCGTCTCGCTCGTCTTGGTTTTGATCATAGCATTGTTGAATTAGGGCTGAGAGAGTGAGAGAGTGAGAGACTCAGAGTAGTCTCCGTTTGTGATTGAATGGAGACTGAGAGAGTGAGAGTTTGAAGGAAGAGATAACCCTAAATTTTTTTGATTGAATGGATAGGAGATTATGACATAAGATGGAAGGTTTTGATCGCATACAAGTTGGCTGATCACATGAGAAACTGTCTATTTTATAGAAATAAGCTTGGCCTTATTATCCAATTATACACTGACATCTGTATTTCGGTTCTAAGGAGGTTTTAAAATCAAGCACCGGAACCGAACCAAGTAGACAACTCCATGAACCGAACCGAGAAAAATTCAAACACATATGTCGTAGAACCGAACCGAACCGAGACTTTCGGTGCGGTTCCTCCGGTTTTACGGTTCTAAATCACAGCCCTACTTTTTAGCTACTTTAGCTAAAATTTGACTCAAAAATGGCTAGCATTGCTAAAAATACTCTGAGAACATAATATGATAATGAAACCCCACGCATGAGTTTGGATATAAATAAAATGACAATCAACATGCCATCACAAACCAACAAAAAATGAACTTTGACCGTCAACAATGAACGTCAAATTAAAGATAATACAAGACAAGACTTATATGTACACCTACCATTACCAAAGCATCCGGAGAAGAAAGAAATTGCTATCCCTGCTTTACCAATAAAGCTTGATTTTGAAATTCATAAGAAATTTCGGAACCTAAATCACTCTTCAATTAATTTACTACGACAAAATTCCAACTCCCGAAACCAATGTCCATTTTTCCTCTATTATGATCCCACTAAAATCAAGCACACATAGCAAATTATTTATGACAAGGGGCTTCGGGGTGGACAAAATCACTGCACTGAATGGGAGAAAATTTCTTGAATCACAAATTATATTACATTATCAATGTTTCCTTGTAGGGATATATCCCGTTCCCAACAAATTTAAATAAGAGTCCCACTTGACTCTAACCGCCAAAGTGGATAAGCCTAATTACCGTTCATGAAATCCACCGCTGGAAACCGAAATTAACACTATTTAATTCTTCGTAATCATCTACAATATTAGGACTTGAAAATTAGTTTGCTAGCTAGAAACTACTTCCTCCACCTGAAATATGTTTTCATTGAGGTCCGCAACCGAAAGAAGTACACCACCTTCGTCTGCGAAAAGTATACTAAAAGTGATAGTTCAGCATGTCTCAAACTAAAAAAATCCTTCAGCAACAAATAAAAATTTGTACTTGCTATTCAAAAAATAAAAATAAAAATTGGTACTTGTTTAAGGAAAACTGAATTGGGAGAGAATTGAATCGTACTTTCATTGATAATAGAGGTCTCTTTATATAGAAGATTACAAGCATAGAGATAGAGTTGTACATGGAAACATAATCGTACATTGATTGGATATCTCCTAAGATTCTCCAAGAATATCTCTAATATAAACCTTATTTCAACTAGAGCAAGTAACCTCGAGTTTGGGCCAGACACATATTCTGGATTTCCTTGAACACTCCCCCTTGTGTCGCCAAACGTGGTGCTCCTCTCGTTGTCTCATTAAAAACCTTGCCCTGTAACAAAAACCCTGAGGGACAAAAATAACCTCGGTCGAAGGGGAAAAAGAGCACAACACACCCTTCATGTTTCGAGACCATACATGTAGACATCTCCCCCTGATGTCTGCATCTTCCCCTGATGACAACGGTCATGGGAGTTCGGATAGCTTCCGCAAAAGATGCTACCAACATGTTTCTCGAAAGTGGAATTTAGGCAATGACTTAGTGAGCAAGTCTGCCACACTGTCCTTACATCGAACCTAGTTCACTTTGATCTTGAGGAGAGTCTGTTGTTGCTGATTATGCTTGGTGTTGTCGCTTTTGATGTAGCCTTTGCTTCTTTATTGAAAACAAGCAGCATTATCTTAAATGCTCGTAGGCTCATCTGTGGTAGACTTCAAACCACAATTGTTCGAACATGTGTAATTATGGATCCAATCCATATACATTCACGAACCACTCTGTGAATAGCAATAATCTCTGCATTGTTCAAAGATATAGCGACTATGGTCTATTTCTGTAGACCTCCAAGATATCACGGTCTTTACTCATGGTGAACACTTAACCATTTTGGGAATGACCTTTGTATGGGTAAGAGAGATACCCAACATCAGCAAAACCTTCCAAAATACATATCGTTTTGGGATGGGGATAGTGGACGCAGGCCAGTATTGGCGGCGTTCCTATTGTGTGATGAGTCTGAATCCATCATCTCTTTATAGGGATAGAACAAGCCCATATCAATCATACATCTTAAGTATCGAAAGATATCTTTTACACCAATCCAATGGGGTCGCGTTGGCGCAGAGCTATATCTAGCTAACAAGTTCATGGGAAATGAGATGTCCGGTCTTGTGCATTGAGCTAAGTACAATAATGCGCCTATTATACTCCAGTAAGGCACTCCTGCCTCTAGCACACCTTCATTATCATCCTTTCAACGAAGAGGATCCTTTTTAGGATCAAGACTACGGACGATCATGGGGGTGCTTGAAGGCTTGCCCTTGTCAAAATGCCTAAGTATCTATCGACACGATGCTCAAGTTCCAAACCGAGACATAATCGTGTTCTCCCATAATCGTTCATCTCAAAATCGGATTTCAAGTGTTCAGCGGTTTCCCTTAACTCTTTAAGGGCTTCTAATGAAGATCATGTCCAACATCAACCGCGATAGAATCTGAAACTTGTTATGGAAACGCATGAGCATATCCCTTCCCAATCAAGTAGTCACTTTAGTGAGCGTTCCAACCTTATTGTAAACGCACTCCGTGGTCTAGAGCCACTTGACTTGGGTAAACGTACCATGAACCTTCATGTATATTTCATATCTAGATCCTCATATAGATACGTAGTGACCACATTGGTAAGCTGCATGTTCAGTTCTTTGGAAACTACCAAACTGACAGGGTAGTAGAGTGCAATGACATCCATTACGAGAGAATATGTCTCATCGTAGTCGATTCCAGGGCGTTTTGTGAGAAGCCTTGCGCCATAAGGCGAGATTTCCATCTCTTTCTCTCATCACACTTTCTAACAAAGACCCATTAGTCAATAGGTTTTATGTTAGGAGGTGTTGGCATCACTGGCTCGAAAATCTTCCTCTTCGTTAGAGAATCCAACTTAACATGGATCGCATCTTTCCATTTAGGTCAAATCTCTCTACGTTGGCATTCATTCATCAACGTAGTGTGGTTCGATATCATCGGACTCAACAAACTCATGTGCAACGAAGTGCATGACTACATCATCAATTATGATGGAGTTTCTATCCCACGTCTCATGTACACTAGTGTAAGTTTCATAGAGCTCTATATTCTCAGGAATATGTTCTAACGTTGAGGCGTCCCCTAACGGTAACCATAACCCGGAAGATTCTCATGAGACTGATTTTGAGTGTCGATGATCCAAGGATTAGTTTGTGCCAAAGCATCATTCGAACTCACGGGCCTCCCATGCATCCTAGCTGGGGCCATGACCTATAACGCCAGAGTGCCACTCTAATTGGCATTGGCGCCATGCCTACCTCCGTGTAGGGTGGCGCTACTTCCTCTCTTAGGGACGTCCTTCCTTGCAGGCATGTTTGCAGCATATTTGTGTGATCTCTTCACTTTAGTAGGGATTGAGATGAGACATAGTGGGGACAGGCCACCACAATTCCTGTTGTTCCTGCTGAACATCCGTGTTCTTATCTCCTCCTAACTACTGGAAGACTGTCTCATCAAAGTGACAACCCGCAAATCTAGCGGTAAGGAGATCGCCTTGCAAGGGCATTAAGTGCCGGACGATTGTTGGAGTCTCAAATCCAACGTAGTTGCCCATTAGTCTGTACGGACCCATCATAGAGCGCTGTGGCGGTGCAATTGGCACATAAATGGCACACTCAAAGATGCATAAGTATGATACTTGTACCCAGTTACTAACAGTAATGCAGAGGTAGATTGAGTGGCGGTGGGTCGTAGACGAATTAGCATAGCTGCATGTGATATTGCATCACCCCAAGCGGATATAAGGAGATTGGTGCACATTACCAATGTCCGGACTACCATCGTAGACATTTCCGCGAGACCATTTGGGTGTGTTTGATACGCTCAAAGCAATTGCATAATTTAACCCTAAAAATATCATTAGTAGCATAAGCAAGTAGGATCGATCTAATCCGGGGATTGAGAGTACACCTGTCAATGTAGGACAATTACACAATTAATAAAGACACAAAGTATATTATTTACAAAAATAAAATAAAATATATACATAATTACAAAATTAAGGGGGGATTTAGGTTTTGGTTTTCGGAAATAAACTAAGTAAAGAAAACAAAGAAAACTAAAAAACATAATTACACGAATGGAATGAGAGAACAAAGATCAAAACCGAAACTATGATCAAATTCGATTAAACCCTAATATTGTTCATCTAAGTCATGAGAAAGGAGTTGATCATGTGAAATATTCGAAAACAAATAATTTCCCATTTTTTACTTTTCAATGCTAATTAACCTAAGTGAAAGCACAAAGATTAATCCTATCAAACATGTAATCAAGCCCTAGAAAGCTAGTCAATCATGACATGTTCAACGCATGAAACACATAGAAAGGCTATCAACTCAAGTGTGCAACTTAGTATGAAAAAGTCCACCTAATTGCAATCCTCTTTAATTAAATTCGATTTTTGTCCAAAACCTTTACTACTTCGATTCAAGTTACACAAAACAAAAAGTTGATTTCATGTTCTTAAATCTAGCACCATTCATATCAAAACCCTAAGTGTTTCGAACCACATAAGATTAAAATACAAAAGATATCCATAAAGCAAATTTAATTAAACAAACTCACATAAGCAACTCTCGAATTACAATAATAGAATCTGAAAATTTCATTCAATCATATAAAATTTTAGAATTGAAAATTTTGTTCAAACATAAACGTCAACTAGTACATAACCAACGAATTCAAAACAAGGTTTACAAAGGAGAGGTCGAATTACACCGTGGATGGATGATTAACGTTGTGGTCTCTTGAAACTCGAAAGCAAGCTTCAAGGATGGGGACGGATGGTGGTGCTCACGGCTTCTTCTTCTTCCTTTGGCCTTGCTTGAACTCGTGGAGATGACTAGAGGATGGAGAGAGGAAGAGAAAAGCTCACGGCTATGCTAGGTATTTTCTGAATTTTTCTAAAAAGTTTGGAAACCCCTCTCAACGTCAAAGAGGTGGGTATATATAGGAGCACGGCTAGGATTCACAAAGCAATCAGAAATTTCCACATAGCTTCCACCAATAGGAATTCGCCAAGTAAGCTTTGTGATGTGGTCCAACCAATCATAGAATGCCAAGTAAGCCTTGTGATGTGTTCCAACCAATCAAAATTCTCCAAAATACCTCCCTAATATTTAATTGCCGAATTTCCTTGAAATTATTCTGATTTTCTTCATGAATTTCGGCCAACATATCTTGAGGGAATTGAGGAACGAATCTGGACTTGTTTTGAATCTTTTCTTCCTTAAAATTCTCCCTTGATATTCTCCACGTAATCTCCTTGATTTTCCATGCAAAAATCAGATTTAATCTCCCAAAATATCTCCCACGTCATCATGTTGTCTCCTAATGCCTTCAGGTTTCCTAGCCTCATCAGGATTCCTGCGTTGACTGGGATTCCTAGTCGGACCAGGAAAACTCCATTTCTTCATTTCAGCTCATTTCAGCTCCATTTATTCCAAGGTACCTAGAAAATAGAAACTTTTATTAAAATTACTAAAAATAGAAACTTTCTAAAGTTGGAAACTTTCCTAAACAAGAAGGATTTATTTAAGGAAATAACTAAGTAAATATGAGGAAATAACAATTAAAACGTCGCATTAAATTGCTCCTATCAGTGTTCATGGGAATGTGATGTCTAACATCAGTCCCAATGCATTAACTATCGAAAGTCTTCGATGTAAACTCGCTAGCATCGTCAAGTCCAATTGACGGAGTAGGATGATCCGGGGAGTGAGCCCGTTGTCATGTGATATTTGCTAGGAGTGTAGCATAAGCAGTATTACAAGTGGACAATGGCAAAACTCGTGACCAGCGTGTTTGCGTATCAACTAATATCATGAGATATTTAAACGTCCGCAAGTTGGTTGAATCAGTCCATAAAATCCCCATGGATTCTATGTAAGAACATAATGAGTATTTTCATATCCTTTGCATAGGACGGTCTCAGTCCTAATTTCCCTAAGGAACGGACTTTGTAAAACGAGCAAGAGGCTTTAAAAACAACCAATGAGAATTTTGGTTAGGCCTGAGCGTCTGAAATGCTATTTGAAGCAAGTTAGTGATTGCAGCATCACCTAGGGCGCCATCACCATGATGGACGCCATCCATGGCATCATGGATAAGGACTACGCCAGCCCTAGGCTGGTGGTGGACGGAGGCGATGCCCTAGGCAGCTGCGTCGGTCACACTTAGTCCAGAAATCAACTTTTGATTCATGCCTCGTTTCGCTCGAAAGAAATGATGTCCATGTGAAGTCTTTAGTAGACTGATCATCATATCATGACTAGGATGATAAATCCTGTCGTGACAAAGCCAATATGTGCTTAAATCCAAGAGATCTTCTCTCATAACTTTATTGGATTAATAGCTTGAATAGTGACATAGAATCCACTAGAGAGACACATAAACTTCTCTAAGATGCGCATTTGTTCGCAATCATTAAAGGTATTGCAAAGGAACTCATTTCCGTTCTCTACATGCGTTTTCGCATGGAATCCGTTGGCTATTCATAGGTGCGATTGGCCCTAGGAGCGTAGAGATTTTCTGTGACAGTAATTAAGGTGCCATTTGGCAAGTGGAACTTGGGCTATTCCATGTCTTTGAATTAATACTGATGGCCCAGCCATCGTAGTCACAAAAGTCATATGCTCAGAATCAAAATAGAGTCTTAATGAAAAGAACTCGAAATTTTATTCATAAGTCAACGAAGTTACATCATTGTCTCTTTGACCAAAGAAAATATAATCCAAAATATTAGCTAATGCAAAATAATGGTAGTCGTCTAACTTCTTTTGGTAATTCCAAAATAAATGTGACTAGGTGAGTAGAGAGATGTCGGTGGAGCAAGGCTCGCTTAAGTACAATTAATCTCAGAATCTTCCTAGACATCACACTTACTTTGGGTGAGCCTACTTTGAAGAAAGACTAAACCATTGACATTTACTACAAAAATATATGGCAATTGCCTATTACATCTCTTGGAAAAATAAAGACTTAAACAGAATTGACGATCTATTGATCCCAGCCAGATTTGTAGTCTTCAACCCTTCACTCTAGATCATCTTCTTGATCTTCTGGTTCCATATAGTAAGCTTCTCTTGCTTCACAATATGTTTTGTAGGCGGTGACGATTTCTTCACGAGCTCTACAAATGTGTGCCGAATGATCAGACACTCCACATCGAGAACACACATCTCTTTGCTCAAACTCCATTGATTGAGGCGCTTTGAAAGCGTCATTTAGATGGCTCTTAGTGTTGGTGGCACCATCAACATGGCCAGAGGCACTGCCTCCCTCTCTCTTTCCACGTTTACCTCTTCGGTTCCATGTTCGCCTATTTTGGCGGTTACCTTCTCAAGTAGAGTGATTATATGGACCAGAACGTCCAGAAGTATCCCTAAGATTAGGGTTTCGCTCGTAGCACCTTCTCTTAGGGGCGCGACTATAATTGGATTCCGGAATATGCTCTATTTCCACGGATCTCGAATTATAGTTCTTCACAAGGATGTTGTCATGCTTTTCAGCGACATTCATAGCTCCAATGAGCTCATGAAACCTTGTGATCCGTCCTGCAACAACATCGATACGATAGTTCTTAGCAACCATCAATGCAGAGACGGGGAAGGTAGAGAGAGTCTTCTTAATCAACATCGCATCTGTGATCTCTTTACCATAAAATTCCATTAAGGATTTAATGTGAAGTACTTCCGAGTTATAGTCAAGAACTGACTTGAAATCACAGAAGCGGAGGATATGCCATCTCACTTCTAGGTCAGGAAGCAAGGAGTCACGGACATTGCCAAATCTTTCTTCGAGTGAGACCCACAACCTTCTGGGGTCTTCTTCATTCATACACTCGTACTGGAGCGAATCATCCATATGACGAGTCATATGGATGATGACTTTCGCCTTATTTGCCTTTAAGGCTGCTCTATTTGCTCCCAAATCTTGAGCTTGCTCAACAGTTAGCACGTCCTGGGTAGGCTCGAGAATCGTATCTAGGATTCCATCGGCCTTGAGATGCTGGCGGACATCACGAACCCACCTGTGATATTCAGAGCCAGTTGTTCCTAATGGAGCAAAGTCCAATTTGTTTAGGTTACTCATCCTGAAAGAGAACAAGAAATTAGGGTTAGTTTCAGAGCGAAAAAGGCTACCACGAAAATAAATAAAATTTCTGAACGTAGTCACTTCCAAGAAATTCGATTCCAAGAGGGGTTGGATTAGATAGAAACAATGATGTTTGCGGTCGGTCATTTTATCTCAACAAACTCTAAGTTTGGAGGACTCTACAAGCTCCAAGCTTGGAGTGAGCACGAACCCCCACAGTTCGGCTTAATTTGGTCTCCCCTATGATGAAGAAAGGGGAGTAGAAGAAGGGATGTTGCAAGTCCTCGAAAAAGAAGAGAAATTGAATGTAAAAACTCTAAAAAAAAGGAACCTTTAGAAAAAAAAATACCTGAAATATGTCACCGGAAAATTTGGCTGGAAAAAATAGCCAGAAATTGGGTGGAAAAGTGGTTGACCGGCATTGACTGGCGTTGACCGGTGGGCTGACCAGCGTTGATCGTATGCTGACGTGGCAGTGGGGTCCGGTTGCTGACATGGCGTTGGGGTTCGGCTGATGACGTAGCAGTGGGTCCAGATGCTGATGTGGCGGCTGCTGACTTGGCAAGCTGATGTCAGTGGGCTGGGCTTTGACTTCTTCCTTTTTGGGCTGGGCTGCTTCTTTCTTCTTCTTTTCTTTTTCTTTTCTTTTCTGCCGAACGATCAGGCGGCCGGTTTAGCAAGTTTTAGGCCGGTTTTTGGACTTTTTATTTCGGTTCCTGAAACTTCAAATCAAGAGACTTCTGCTACCAAAATTTGGTAGAAATAGGAGGTCCGGAAGATGGTGAACCAGTGGAATATTTGCTGCGAGTTGTATGGAGCTTCCGGTGGCCAGTTCGGTAGGTTTCCGGCTGGTTCTTTGGGTGAAGCCGCCGGTTCTGGACTCCTGAGATCGAGTTCTTCAAGGTGTGAGGTGGAGGCAGAAAAGGCTTCAAGGTTTTGTATTCGGATTCAAGGTTTTTAGCTTCTTGAATCAGGGTTTGGCTATTTGTTTCAGGGTTAGGGATTCGTGCTGATAACGTGTTTATGGAAAACTGAATTGGCAAAGAATTGAATCGTACTTTCATTGATAATAGGGGATTATTTATATAAAGGATTACAAGTATAGAGATAGAGTTGTACATGGAAACATAATCGTACATTGATTGGATATCTCCTAAGATTCTCCGAGAATATCTCTAATATAAACCCTATTTCAACTAGAGCAAGTAACCTCGAGTTTGGGCCAGATACATATTCTAGATTTACTTGAACAGTACTTGTGTTATAATGCAATATAAAAAAAATAAAAAAAAGCAATATATTACAAGACCCCATTTGCCCTAAATTCTCTCCGCATTATTCTACGAGAGAACCCTAGTATTCTATCAATTCCTCCTTTTGCCTCCGACATGAGACCTGGTGAAAAATTGACAAGACCAAAAACATTATCAGATCGGTTCACGAATTTCCTGACCTTTTATTGGTTGAAATTCTTTGTCGACTTCCCTCCAAGTCCATTGTTCAATGTAAGTTGGTCTCCAAGCGTTGGTTCACTGTGCTCTTGATGTGCTCATATTTTTCTATATTTTTTTGCCTCTTAATCTTAGTATTTATGCTTAGTCCTCCTTATTTCGAGTCATTTATGTTGTTATAGTGTTTTTGTAGATTTGTCTCATAAAGAGAAGAAAAGAAGCCAAACTGAGCTAAGTTAGATTGAAAGACAATGTGCAATCTGAGACTGGGAATCTGTCTGTGCAGAACCACCAACTTCGTCGAATTACTGGGAGTTACCTAGATCGAATCAGACAATGAGCCTTATATCATTGGAAAGCTACGGATGTCTACTTTCTGTAGAATTTTACGGATCTCAATTTCGATACTTCTAGAGCAATTTATGATTATTTGAGTGAAGATAGGTCGGACAAGAAATCTGCTCAGGAATTTACAACCATTCGTGGAGAACTCAAGTTCCGTGGCACGAGATCATCCATCCTAATGTTTCAAGGAAGTTAATTCAGATGAGGATTCAAGAATACATGTATTCCTACTTCTACAAGAGATATTTCAAGGTTTTCCCATTCCAAATGAAGAAAGGAATCCAAATCCAAGTCTTACAAGGAAACTTGAAGCCAAAGATGAGCAGAAATCTTCCCTATATAAGGGAGCACGAATTTACATGAGAAGGAGAGTCTCGGAGCACAATGTAGATGCCTATGGAGTGGAGACGACTCATCCATCTTCCCTTTCTTTTCCCTTTCCATTATTTTTATGTTTTTCCTATGTTTTACTTAGTTATCTTTTGTTAAACTTTTTCTAGGGTTAGGATGATGCCCTATCATGATTGTTTATGTACTTTGATATTATATTGATGGATTTATAGTTTCTTTATGAAGAATGCTTAATTACTATTTGAATTGATGCTTTATGTTTAAGTTCTTTGATTGATCACCTTAGGGCTTTGCATATAGTAATTGGAAGACAAATTTGAAGCAGAGATGCAATATAATTTGATTAGCTTCTTGTGATTAAGTGTGGTAAATTACATTATTACTTGAGAAAGACTAATGGTTTGCTTGGTTCCCTTGTTTTCTAAAGCGTAATGAGTCTTGCATGTTAAATTTATACCTGAGAAGGATAAACTGCATAGTTAGGATATAAGATCTTTACCCGAGAGGGAGAGCATCATACACTTAAGGAAAACTATGGTCTAGAGTACCTGAGAAGGACTTAGATACGGGAATTATCATCTAGAGAAACAAAAGAATCTGTTAATTGCATTGAAACATAAATATGATTGTTAGTGGTTGATTCTGAAACCCTAGGTTTTATCATTATTTGTTTGTTTCTTTAATTTTCACATTATTTGTTTAGTCGAAAACCTTAAAACCATATCTTCTTTTGCTTGATTGTTTATGTGATTTTGTGTTTGGATTAATTAGGTTAGGATTTAAATTGATTATCAATCCTCAGTTGGAACGACCTCGTACTTGCACACTATACTAACGACGATTCGTGCGCTTGCGAGTTTTAATTAAAATTTCACAACAAGTTTTTGGCGCTTGCGAGTTGGAATTACTGTATCTGCCTGTACTCTGAAAATTACTTTGTTCTTCGCTTTCTATCTCTTCAACGAGAATTGCACAGACCCATCTTGAAAACTGTACTTGTCACCAAGGAATTTAGGTATGTATTCCTTCGAAACTTATCAGCCAGCAAAATTTCTCCAGATCTGCTTCTCCCTTCTTGTTTTGAATTCAAAGAAGAAGATCCTCAAAATCAAAAGGGCTTTGGAAGTTTGGAGTAGCCCTTACAAAATATGAAGAAGTACATCAGTACAATCAGATAAGTGGAGGAGTTGTTGTAGGTACATATAATGACCTAGTTTTGTGTTGCAAAAGGTATGAGTACGAACGTGACTACTTTATCTGTAATCCATATACCAAGCAATGGGTTGCTCTTCCTCCTACACCTCGAATTTACTTGAAAGTGCATGTGGGGTTCATCTGTGAACCCTACTATAAGGAACAACAAGCTTCTAATGCAGACTACATCCTTAACCCTCACTACAAGTGCAGGGTTGTGTGACTGCTTCCAAATTTTCATTTGGAGATGTTCTCTTCTGAGACTGGTGACTGGGTAGAGTCGGCTAATGAATTGATCCAGGAAAATTGTACCGAGTTCTCTCAGATCTTTGCTTACAATTAAATGTTGTGTTGGTTAGGCGGGCACAGAAGTAGGGCAGAATCATAAGCGTCACTTTACTTTTGTGTTGGATGTGTTCAGTTGTGCTACGAGTCATGATATTACTGATAAATGTCATTTGATTGAGGGTAGACCTGTAAATGGACCGGATTTTGATCTGGACCCGCTCCAGATCCGTGACTATTGGACGAGTTTGGATCGAAAGTTTTGATCCGTTGATCCGTTAATGATCCGAATCCGTTAACCCGTTTATTTAACGGATCAAATATGGATCTAGGTCGATCCGATCCGTTAATGATCCGGCCCGTTTTTGTAATAACAAAATATTATTTGTTTATTAATATTTTATTATTATTTTTAAATATAAAATATGAAGAATTTCTAATACAATTTTTTTGCAGAAATCTAAGGGACAGTCTATCACCCAAGATTCCAAGAAGCATTAAGAATTTCGATAATGTAATTATACTTTTGGTGATACTTTTCATGTTGTTTAAAATTTTATTAATATCTTATGAGGTATCATGATATAAATTTAATATTACTATTTAATATTTTAAAATATTTGAAATTATAATGGGTCGGATTAGCGGATCGGGTATCCGTTAACCCGGCCGATACAGATTTGGATCAAGCTTTCAACGATCTGCCGGGTTAACGGAGCGGGTTTGGATCAATTTTTTTTTTTAAGTAAATGGATTTGGATTTAGGTCGATCAGATCCAAATCCGATCTATTTACAAGTCTAATTGAGGGACCTAACTTGTATGATGTCCATGAATGGAATGATGAAGACCCATGTCTAGGTGTGTGTGGAGGGTGCCTCTGGGCCACCAAGCCCTGGTACAGCACCTACGAGCATCACAATTTAAAGATTTGGGAGCTGAAAGAAGAGGTGGATGAGGAGGCCGGCAATGGAGGGATATTGAAGTTGAAATGGCATTTGATTGTCGAGGGAGCTTCCCTGCTGAACATGGTTCGCAATTTGAAAGATCCTTTTATCCTCAAATTACCAGACTGGGAAACCAAAGCGGTGCTAGGTTTCCACCCAAATAATGAGGATATCATGTATATCTACGTATGTCGCAAGATTGCCATTTGCAACCCGCGAGCAAGAACATTAGAGATAGTAACAGAGTTTCCAAAAAGTCTCGAACCTTTGCCTTTGTTTACTAGCAAGGAGGTTTATCCATTTATGCTCCCATGGTGGCCCACACCAATTCCTCAAGCACTGCAGAGTAGAATCACTCGCTACTACCAAGTTCGTAACGAGAATCGTTACCCTATGAGGAATAGACGAACGGTAAAGCTAAATAAATGTGTGATGGTTGTGCTCCTATTTCTTGAGAAATGTTTTTCGGATTTTATTTGTGCTCTTTTTATTTGTTTTCAAATTTTATGTGGCGGTAAAGCCACTTTTTACTTCTTATTTAAGTTCTTGAGAAGTCAAAAATGGTGGCTTAGTTATTGCTTAAGTTCTTAAGAAGTCAAAAATAGTGGTTACTTCTTGCTTAAGTTCTTGAAGAGCCAAAATTGTGTGGCTTACTTCTAGTTGTAACCGCCTCTATCTAGTATAAATAGAGGTCCTATATTATAGAGTTATGATTTCATGTAATTGGGTGCTCCATAAGACAACATCCTAACATTTTATTTTATGGTTGTTCCTTCTCCTTTGACATTAGTTCTGTCATTTCGTGTTGTTTACATATGACATTAATTTCCTTCTCCTTTGACATTAATTTTGTCATTTTGAATTTTGCTTGTTCTTATCAGTAACTATTGAAAGTGTTCTGTTCTGGAATATAGTTTTTTGTTTGGATTGCTGGTGCAGTACTCTGCTTAATTTTCTTTTCACTTTCCTTTAGGATCAGTATATATATAGACAGATATCTAGAATGGATGCAGGACTGGATTGGTTGCTTCTGACTAATGAAGTGGAGTTTTGCTTTTTAATTAACGACATTGTCTAATGACCAATATAATAGATTGAATTATAGTAATTGGTTTTCTGCATGCTATGTACGTCACTTGATCCTATATTATCAACTGTTAAGTGTAGCGTTCAGTGTTTAGGATAACTGTTAATCCTCTGTATATATTTGGCCAAAAAGTAAAAATCGTACCTTCTATAAAAAGCTTCTTTTCACTACCTTTCCCTAGGGGTGGGCGTTTTAACTCGGAAACCTGAAAACCCGGTCCGGACTGCCGGGTTCGGGCCGGGCTTTAGAAAAAAAAATTAAAAAAAATAAAATTAAAGGCCTGGACCATTTAAGAATAAAACGGGCCGGTCTCGGGTTTGGAGATACTGCAGCTTAATTGAAAGTCCGGATAAAAGCCCGAATTAATGTATAATTGTATATAACTATATATGCCTCAGAGTTTTGACCACTTCATTCGAGCTGATGTGGTCGTTGACTCGTTTCTCTCTACTCTCTAGTCTCTATTCTTCGAAGAAACCATAATTTTCTCTAACCCCAAATTTTCAATCCCAGCTGGCTTAGCCTCTGAGTCTGTTCCAAAATCCCAATCCATTTCGAACCCCAACAAAATCCCAATCCATTTCAAACCCCACTCTTAATTTTCCAATCCTAAATCCTAAGTTTCAATCAGAAATCTCGAAGAAGTGAAAAGCTCTATTCGTCTAAATGGAAGTGTCTGGGACACAGAGTTCGGTGTTGACAACGACGGCAAGTCAGGCAGTTGAGGGAGGTGAGGCGAGTGTGGCGGTTGCTAAAGGTGAGGCGAGTCACCCAACTTTGAAGAACCTAGTGAAGAGAAAGAGGGAGGATGGTCCGAGTCAGAACAGTAGTTGCCGGTCCGCGGTTTGGGAGCATTTTGAGAAGTTTGACCAACCAATAACAAAATTGGTGGATGGGAAGGAAGAGGTAATCAGACACTCTAGCAAAGCCAAATGTATTTATTGTTTTACTATTTTCAAAGCTTATTCCTCTTATAATGGTACTTCAACTCTTAGACGTCATATTGAGAATGTGTGCAAACAATATCCTGGTAGAACTGATTTGGAAGATGGGCAGAAGATTTTGACTAGTGAAGGGACGAGTAACTCTATAGTGATGAGGCAGTGGAGTCCAGATGCTTGTACAGATGCTGTTGTTGTGATGATAGTTATGGATGAGTTGCCTTTTAGTCATGTAGAAAAGGAAGGGTTTAAGTATTTTTGTTCGGTTGCCATTCCTCGATGGGAAATTCCTAGCAGAAGGGCTATTGTTAGGAAATTCGTAGAGATGTATGATGCTAAGAAAGATGAGCTTAGGAGTGAGTTGAGTAAACACAGAGTTTGTCTCACGACCAATACTTGGACATCGCTACAAAATGTGAATTACATGCTGTTGATAGCACAATTTATCGATATGGGGTGAAATTTGTACAAAAGGATATTGAACTTTTGTGTGATTCCTAATCATCACGGCACCACCATTGGTAAAATTCTGGAAACCTGCTTGGTTAGTTGGAAGATCGATAAAGTGATGACCATTTCGGTGATAATGCTGTTGCCAACAAGAAGATGATAAATTGGACAGTTCCACCTATTTTGGGAGGCCAACATATACATGTAAGGTGCTTGGATCACATTTTGAACCTCATAGTTAGATCCGGCTTGTCTATTTTGGACAAGTCGGTTGCATGTATTAGGAATGTAGTGAGGTATGTGAGTTCTTCATCTTCTAGGCTCAACACGTTCAAGGTGTGTGTTGAAAAAGAGATATTGGATGTTAGGAAAGTTTGCATTCTTGATGTTCCAACTAGGTGGAACTCCACGTTTATAATGTTGGAGACAGCGATGGACTTGAGAAAGGCCTTTGATAGGTTAGCTGAAGAGGAAGAGGGAAAGTATTCCGGCTATTTCGAGGAAGATGAAGACCTTGAAGAGGAAATTCTATACGTGGGCCAAGTGGTAGAGGATCCTAAATCTAAAACTCGTAGGAAGAGGGTCGGACACCTATTGAAGAAGATTGAGAAAAGGTTGCCATTTTCTGCAAGTTTTTACTAGTTTTCTATGAGGTTACATTGAGGATAAGTGCTACAATGAAGCCGACTGCCCAATCAGCTTTCCATGACATTGTTTCAATAGAGTGCGAGATTAATGGGCCTGCTTTTGAAGTCCAGAATGGCTTATCACAATGAAACAGAATCGTTGATGGCTCGGATGGCAGTGAAGATGAAAAATAAGTTTGAAAAATATTTTGGCAACGTCAATGATGTCAATCAGCTTCTTTTGGTTGCCTTAGTTCTTGATAAGCGTTATAAACTTCGCAATGTCGGTTCTGTTTGCAGGAGAATGTTGGGAGTGGAAGATGGTTAGGTTAAAGTAAAGGAAAGAAAGCTCAAAGAACTGATAGTGGCCATGACTAATATCTATGCATCTTCAACCTCAACCCCAAAACAGAAAGTAACCACCACTGAAAAGCAGTCTGCTAGGAGTGTCCACAGAGGTGTGAGTGGAAAAATGGCCGAGATGATGGAAGATTGGGATAAAGAACTGGCAGAGTCTGATGAAGTTGTGGTGGAGTCTGAAGTTGATTGATACCTTATTGATCCCTTCGAAAAGTCTAAAGATGGGGAAGGCTTTGAAATTTTGGACTGGTGGAAGCACAATGGGCCTAAATATCCTAACTTACAAGCTGTGACAAGAGATGTGCTAGCCATTCAAGTCTCCACAGTAGCTTCTGAGTCATTTTTTAGCACAGGCAAGTGAGTAATTGATCCACATAGGTGTTCCTTTACTCCTAGAAGTGTTGAAGCCCTTATATGTTTGCAAAATTGGCTTAAGAGTCTGGGAATAATGGCTCTAGAGAATGTTCCAACTCTTGAGGAGGTGCAACTCTATGAAGAGATTGAGAAAGGTACCTTTCAATGTCTTGATTTTTTACTGACTTCTCTTAATTTTGTCAAGTTGCTAGCTTTTCCAGTTGGTAACTTTCTATATTTTGAACTTGCAGATTATCAAAATAGAACACCAATGACAGATCCGACATTGTCTACTAGTACTACTTCAAAGCCTCCAAAGTCTGCAAAGTCTACTTCTAAATGTATGTTAGTAAGTTGTTTCATAAATTTGCTCTTGGTTATTGTTTGGAGTAGTTAGGATGTTGAGACTTGCTGCCTAATTGTGAATGCTTAGTGAGTTGGTTTATGAGAATGCCTAATTGTGAATGCTTACTAAATTGGTTTATGAGCATGTGATCTGTTGGTGGCTCAACAACATTACAATGTGTGATCTGTTGGTGGCTTAACAAAAATGTTATTGAAGTTATTTTGTGATGCTTTTTGTGAACTGGTTTCAGTTAAAATTTATATTCTGTATTTGTAGTTATGAAGACATGAAGTGAGTTTGAAAAGGGAGTCTTGGACTTTGGTGGTGAACTGGTGGTGGAGGGAGTTTTCGACTTTGGTGGCGGACTGGTCCTCTGCTGGAAATGAAGTTGCAGTGGCTGTAGCTGCACTCAGTCTTTCTATTTCTATTTTGCAACTTTGGAGTTTGGGTATTTGGGTATTCTTCATTCGCAAGTGTGCTGGTTGTAATTGAGTTATTTTTTACTTATTTCATTCTGAAGTTTTGATTATGTAACGTGGTAGAGTCTGTAACCACTTCATTTCATTTTGAACTTTTGATCATTTCATTTTGAACTTTTGATTATGTAACCTTGCAAGGGCCCAAGTCTGTAACAACTTTTGTGCCCTTAAAGGCTTGAACTTTTGAAGTTTTGATTATGTAAACTTGTCTTTTTCTGTCAAAGACCGGTTTGGCCCGAAAATCATCAAGGCCGGGTTGGGCCCAAAAATCATCAATGGCCGGCCCGTTTCTACCCGGTCTGGGCCTTCCCGGTTCCTAACTTTGAAATGTAAAGTTTGGGCCCGACCCATTTATTTCGGGCTCGGTCCCGTGCCCTATGAAACTCCTACCGGGCTAGGCCCTTGCCCAGGCCTACCTTTCCCTTCGAATAATTCAATCACCTCAGCTAGAAACCTCCAAATCAAGGATCATAACAATAACCGAATTGGAGAGGACCAAATTTCTTCTTCTGAATCAAACTCCATGCATCTTCCATTTGCAATTTCTTCATAGACGTAGAAAGCCTTTCTTTTACTTTTCCTTTCTTAATAGCTAACAAGCAGCTGCTAGTAGGCAAGTACGTATAAGCAAGCCTTTGTTATATTGCAATGGGGATATCAGAGGAAGCTTTATAATATCAAAAGACATGATATACTATCGATAGGGAGGACAAACACACAAAACATACATATTTTTGAGATGCACAACATATAGCCATGAACAGAGCTCCTATAAAGCTATTCTGGACCCAAAATACCTTACTACTTATAGTCTTACACCATTATACAATTCTTACCAAATCTTACAACTAAACGATTCAATTAAAACTCCTAATACAGAAGATGAAATTCAAGAATCACTATTATTAAACTAAAGACTCTTTAGTCTTTAGCTTCTTAACCTGGAAACTTTCTGAATTCCAATGACTCTTCACTAACAATTATGTTGAGCTCTTATTCATTTAAACGTACCAAGGACTTTTGGTAGATATATCCTAAGCCACAAGATTGCTAGATGTAAAAGGTGAGATTCTAAGACTTGATACGCATTATTTAAGTTCTTGAAGTTCTAGGACTATATACCAACTATGACATTAATTGGGTCATTAAGAGATAGTTTACCGCAAATAAGGAAGATTAGGTACGAGTCGGCAGAGGTTTCATCCCAAAGGCCTAGCTAGGGTACCAAAAGGATGAGATGTACCAAGTTTTTGTTTCCTTTATCATTCCATTTTTCACGGCACTTGAGTTTTGTGGTTCACGTCACATCCGCTCCTGGCATGGATAGAGGCATAGATCTCCCAATTAACTATATACTTCAAAATAAAATAAACTCCATTGCTGACAAATATATTTTGAAATTGCTCTAATATCGTATTTTAGGTTATATTACATTCCATTTTGCATTTACAGAAGTTTATGTCTTGTGTTGGGACTATCTTGATGATCCTACTCATGCTTTTGTTGAAGACTGAGATGATTGTACTTGGAGTTTGTTTTTCTCTCTCTCCTACAAAACCTCTGCATATATATTCCTTTGAGCTTTCGCTCTAGCTAAGAGAGAATTATATGATTATGGAAATGGAAATTTTATTAGCACATGTTCATTTTTTAAATACACACCCTGAAATTTTTTGTCCAATTTTCCTTTGAAAGTATTTTTTATGCCCTCGTGAGGGCATATGAAATTATAAAGAAAAGAAAAGGGCTAGCTCTCTCCCTCTTGTTTGTATGTATGTTTGTTTGATGAAACCTACTCGAACTCCCGAATTATCGAAGTCAAACTCCTCTCTGGTTCTCCCATTCTCTCCGTCCATCAAAAATTCTCATTCTTCGTCTTCTTCTTCTTCCCAAAAATACCTAAATTTCAGACTAAATTCAATTGTTGAACATTTGAGCTCTCAGATTCTTATCTCCCCACTCCTGCATTCCCACACTTGTGCATAATTGTACTAAAAAAAATAATTTTGGGTTTCGCCCAAAGAGACATAAATACGTAGCCCACCCCATCTTCGGATCCTAGATCCGCCACTGGCAGTGGTGGGTAGAGGAATTAATTTTCATCATCGCTAATGACCTTTGTCATCCTCTTATTTGACCGTCATATTCTCTCTCTCTCTCTCTCTCTCTCTCTTTTCTTTCCCCCAGTCGAGTGTATATATCAATGAGGGTAAAAGAGTATTTAAAAAAAGAAGATGTGTATTTAGTACATTGCAATGTGTAAAAAAAAATTACTCTTATGGAAAGGCACAATGATAGAAATCTGAGTAATTGAGGCGTAAATGGAAACAGTTTTATATTAATTTATCACGTTAAAAATTGAAAAAAAACTCTTGATTTGAACATCTTCATGAAATTTTCATTTTAAAATTCTTCTTAAAAACCCTTTCGAGTTTTAGTATTTGCCAATTTAATCATATGTATAACGATCCTTCATCACATTGGTGAATTGCTTAAATGATAGTCTCGTTAATTAAACTCAGCTTGTGAGGATTTAATAACTTTTGATATGATAAACTAGTTTAAATTACAAAATCTGTGAATTATATTGATTAATTATGCGAAATGTTTTTATTATTAATTAGCATTAGTTTCAATGTTGCATAAATAGATAGAAGATTCGAGACGAAGGTGAACTCGAAGTTTTCACTTTCCCTCTTCCCCTTAAGTCATGCATGGACATCATGAAGCTTCCATCAAAACCAGCAACAGAAACCCCACCACAGTCCGCAGGTCTAGACGATTCCCTTTGCATTACTCGTGACTTCACAACAGCCCTAATTTTTTTTTCTTATAGTTTTAGGTCGGAATCAGTTTGTCTCTTCTGGTTTATAATAGCACAGGGATATATTGATTAGGACATAAAATTCCATTCAAGTGATTAATCTATGAACAATTGCATCGAAACGTGGCTGGATGTGAGTGGCTGGGAGGATGGAGTGTTTCTGAGTTGGAACTTGGATGGGGCGGTGGTGATGATTGGTCGGTTTGCATGCTCGCGCCATTTTTTTCACCATTATCATATGCGAGTTTTTGACCTGTCATACTTTTCGGCGCCATAGCCCGGCACCGGCTAACCATTTAGGGGCACGTGTCACTCAATTGGTGGTTCAAACACACTAAAATGCCCACTCAAATCAGCCTGGGTTCTTTGAGAGCCTAGGTGGGTCACAGAAAGAGAGAGGCAACGAAAACTTGTGACCTTGAAGCCTTGGACGGCTAACTCCCAAATTTAATAATCCCACACCACTTTCACTCTCAACTCCAAAAAACACCGCATATATAAACCCCTCAACCGTTTACTCTCTCATCACCAACACTAGCCATCTCTTTGTAAGCCCACACAACATACTTATCTCTCGTCATCTCTAGTTCACTTCAGGTAGCGTTATAATTGTAACCATGGGCAAGGACATTGAAGTTGGAGGGTTTGCTGCCAAGGACTACCATGACCCACCGCCAACACCATTGATTGATCCGGAGGAGTTCGGAAAATGGTCCTTTTACAGAGCCATCATTGCAGAGTTCATCGCTACACTTTTGTTCTTGTACATCACTGTGCTCACTGTGATTGGATACAAGAGCCAGAGTGACACTCTCAAAGGTGGAGACCAATGTGGTGGTGTTGGGATTCTTGGCATTGCTTGGGCCTTTGGTGGCATGATCTTTGTCCTAGTTTACTGCACTGCTGGAATCTCTGGTGATATATCCTTAATTCTATGATTCTATCTAAACCCTTAAATTTCAGAATATTAAATCAATTCAGCATATAGCTAATGGATGAATAACCCCAAAATGGAAAACCCAATTTATCATATAGCTTATGATTACTAGGCCAACCTATATCCATTGCATGTTTAATCATTCATGAGAGCATTAGGTTTTGGTGTGGTCTAACATGTCATCAAAATTCGTAGTCTAGGAGGTCTTGGTTTCGACTGTTATCAGACAGTATCTTAACTAATTTTTTCTATGCAGGAGGGCACATAAACCCAGCTGTGACATTTGGGCTGTTTTTGGCTAGGAAGGTGTCACTGCCCAGAGCTATATTGTATATTGCGGCTCAGTCCTTGGGAGCAATATGTGGGTGTGGGCTTGTCAAATTGTTCCAGAGTGCTTTATACACAAACTATGGTGGTGGCGCTAATGGGTTAGCTGATGGGTACAGCAAAGGCACCGGTTTGGCTGCTGAAATTATCGGTACCTTTGTTCTTGTCTACACCGTCTTCTCTGCCACTGATCCCAAGAGAAATGCAAGGGATTCCCATGTCCCAGTAAGTACCATAACTACTTGAATTAATCTATAATCACGTGAGTGAAGAAAATTGATTTTAGTTACTAAATCTGTGTTTGTGTGTTTGATTAATAAAAGGTATTGGCACCACTTCCAATTGGGTTTGCTGTGTTCATGGTTCACCTTGCCACAATCCCAATCACTGGCACAGGGATCAACCCCGCTCGAAGTTTAGGGGCGGCAGTGATTTACAACAATGAGAAGGCTTGGGATGACCATGTATGCTCTTAGGCCTTACCACTCATAGTTATTTTCACTTGCATAGGAATTCAAGTGGTTTCTAGACTCGAGTGTTACATACTGGATTATTTCAATTTTTTCTTTTTTTCTTTTCATTATTGTTTCAGTGGATCTTCTGGGTTGGACCCTTCATTGGTGCAGCTATTGCAGCCTTGTATCACCAGTACATACTGAGAGCAGGAGCAGCTAAGGCTTTGGGTTCTTTCAGGAGCTCCTCCAACATATAATTCTACCGAGGAGGATATTGATGCTTTTTCTAAATGGTTTGGGAGACTTTCTAAGTCACCATGGAAGTTGTAGATTATTGTATCTGTACGTGTTTGAGTACGTCACTTTGTGTATCAAGGCACTCGTTTTAAACTTCCCTTGATTCATTCTGCTCTGTTTTCCTCTGTTTGTTTTAACCTTTCATGAGCTATATGATGTTCATGAGCTAGTGCATTGTACTTCTCTCATTCTCGATTTCTGTCTCCTT
>LYNE01001942.1:47785-61135 GCA_001662545.1 Rosa x damascena | reverse complement strand
TGATTTAGGACTTCTTTGACACAAAATAGATTTCCGGTAGAATTGACCTCAGTGTACTAAAACGGACATAACTTCATCTATAAAATATATATCGATGAGCTGTAAAAATTGCTGGAAACTAGACATCTGTAGCTTTTCAACCATATAAGATCATAATTTTCTGAGCTCTGAGCTATTTTTGAAACTCCATTGAAGTTGACTGATCTGCACAGGCATATTTCCGAATCTGTAATGAATTTGACTTTTAAAGCACAAGTTGAGTCCAAATGTCCAATTCGGTTTTCCTTTGCATCACATGCCTCTCACATGTCCTCCGAGCCTATTTTAAAGATGAAACGTCAAGAACCTCCTAGAACCTTCAAGAATCTCACGGCAATTCCAATCCTTACTCAACTAGAAATCCAAACTCCATAATGCTTTGAAATCCGAATTCCTTGAGACTTCCTCCCCATGTGCATGGCATATGATCTTCTTGAGACTTCTAGATGTTTCATGAACGTTCAAAGGCTCTCCTAGTACGAGTAGAACTCCATATGCAAGTAGGTTTCCTAGTTGAATACAAACTTTTTTTCTGTGACTCTTCCAGAACCTTCTTGAGTAATCCTTATCCAACAGGGACTCCTTGTCACACTAGGATTCCTTATGTGAGTAGAACTGGATTTCCTTGTTCAAGTAGAACTTCTAATTTCCGCGACTTAAGAGTTTGAATCCAAGTCAGCTTCTGATTCTTACTCCAACTAGGATTCCTTTTCCTAGTCAAACTGGGAGAACTTCCATTTCTTCATTTCTTTCCATTTATGCGCCCTTTGTGCCTTCCTTAGCCATTTTTGGACTTTGAGACTCCATTTTACCTGAAAAACACTAACTAAGTTAAATTGATCAAGATAAAGAAAATAACTTAGCAAAGTACAGGGTTTAAACATTATAAACGTCGCATTTTATGCTCCTATCAAATACGAAATCGATAAACTTTAGAAGCTTTAGAAGCTCTGAAACCAACATAGTCATCACATGAAACTAAAACCCGAAACCCAGAAACTTTAGAAGCTCTAAAACCAAACCTAGAAACACTTTTTCCCCAATTTTGAAATTTTGAAACCCTAATTTCAAACCTTAAACCCAAAACCAAAACTCTTTAATCCATAAACCCTAAAGATTTGACCACAGTAATGCAAAATCCTAAACCTAAACTCACTGTAATGAGGGATTTCATCTCCATCCTTCGTTTTTCTGGGTATTGAAACATCAAGCTCGTTGTCGGCCATGTCGAAACCTTTTCCAGCTTTTCAATTGGCCTTCTACTTATCAATTTTGTGGGCCTTTCAATCGGTTCAGCCTTCTCCTTCTTCACGGATTCAATTCCTTAGGTTTTCTCGAAATTTTTTGCTTTCTCCAAACAACTTCAATCTGGGAGTGTTACGGTTTGTGTCTCGTAATGGGGAGGATTAATGTGGATTTGGGGCAGCGATCTGAGTTAGAATAGGGCAGGGACATTTTGGGAATTTTACTATCATGTGGGCCCCACTTTTGATGAGTTGGAACTCCACGTCAGCAACTTAACATCTGAAATTGGTGGAATTGAATCGGAGGGACATATTGGACGAGAAGATGATATTGTGGGGGTGTTTTTAATGAAATTGAAAGTCGAGGGACTGAATCGATTTTGGGCCCATACCACAAGGTACTAAATAGTATTTAGCCCTTTATTCATTGATGATTTCACAAGATTAACTTAGGTTGTTTTGCTTAATCAAATGATGCAGATTTCCCTGCCTTTACAGCATTCCATAATCTTGTTTGTACCTAATATGATGCTCATATTAAGGTTTTTTGGTCTGATAATGAGGGGGAGTTTGTTAATCATTCATTTCATGATTACTTCCAATCTCATGGAATTGTTCACCAAACCACTTGCCCACAAACACCAGAACATAATGGGATCTCTGAACAAAAGAATCGACGTTTGTTAGACATGGGTTGTGCCCTTCTTCTTAGTGCTAATATGCCAAAATACCTTTGGGGAGAGGCAGTGTTGTGTGCCTCCCATCTCATTAATCATCTCCCATCTTCCTCTCTTCAAGGTCGTATTCCATTTGAGGTATTGTCTAGTTATGTCACTATCCGATCTCTTAATACCCTTCATGCTTGTGTCTTTGGTTGTGTAGCCTATATCCATCTTTATAAGAGTCAACGTTCCAAGTTAGATGCAAGATCTCTCAAGTGTGTCTTTGTCGGGTATGTGACTCATCAGAAAGGATATAAGTGTTATCATCCTCCCTCTCAACGATTTTATGTCACCATGGATGTGACATTCAGTGAGAACATATACTATTTTCCACCTTCTACAACTCATAGTCAGGGGGAGCATGTATTTTTTTTATGAAGGACAATACCAAACATGACCAACGATTGATCGCTTTATCCCAAATGATCGATTGTTCAATCAGGGGTGGCCCTGGGGGTGTTCAAGTAGAGCAGCCGCACAAGGCCTCCAGTTTTCGAAGGCCTCGGAATTCAATTTGATAATGGCTTTTGATAAAATATATTCATCAAGAATGTTGAAAGCTATTGAACTGCTGTTAAGTTCAGTTGGCAACTCTACCTTAAGGTAATTGGCTTGGTTGGTCTTGGGTTCAAAACCCATGGGTGCTTGGCTCTGGTTAATTTTTCGTTTGCCTTTTTTCTGATCTTCTCTCTTCTTTTAATACTTTTTTCCTTTTTTCCTTTTTTCTTTTCATTCCTAAGGCCTCTCTACTTTCTTCTTTGATCTTGTGTTATGTTTCTTGACTTTTTTTTTTCTTTCAATTTTTCCTTCCTTGTTTATGTTTTTAGGCCTCTATTATTTTTTTCTTCTATTTATACCAAATATTTTTTCTTAATTCTTCTAATTGAGATCATGATTAATAAGGTATCATTTAAATTTTCGCACTAGGCCTCTTAATTTTCAGGACCGGCCTTGCGTTCAGTGAAGAGGAAACGTCCAGTGGCCCAATGATCAGCCTTCCCACCACAGCCACTCTTCCCTTTCTAGCCTTAGATCTCGGCAAAAATGTAATTGTCGAACAGAGAACTGTAAGTATAGAAACAGAAAAGACAATTGCTGAATCATCTACCCTTCACCATGCAATTGCTGAACAGAGCATTGTGAATTCTGAAACAGAAAAGACAATTGTCGAATCGTCTATCCTTCAAGAAGAAGCTCCTAATCGTTTAGTCTCTCTCTCTCCATCAATGGTCTCCCCTGTTCAATCTTCATCTGAGGTATGTAGTAGTTTGCATTTGTCCCATAACCCACCTTTGTCTAATAATATTACTCCTTTAACTGATTCTACACATGTTCAAACACGAGTCTTACCATAACGATCCAATCGTGGTCAACCTCCCAAGAAATATGAACCAAGTTTGTGTGCTAAGACCAAATATCCTGTAGCTAATTATGTGTTTACTCATAGGTTGTCTAAACCATATGTATCTTCTGTGTCACTTCCTAATAAAGTGCATGATGCCATGAAGGACGAGAAGTGGGCAAAAGCAATGGCTGTGGAGATGGATGCACTTGAGAAAAATCAAACTTGGGAGTTAGTATCACTACCTCTTGGAAAGAAAACAGTTGGGTGCCGATGGGTGTATACAGTGAAGCACAATTTAGATGGTTCGATGGACAGATATAAGGCGAGGCTAGTAGAAAAGGGTTATACCCAGAAGTATGGCATGGACTATGATGAAACTTTTGCACCAGTAGCAAAGATCAATACAATCCAGGTACTTCAGTCTCTAGCAGCTAATCTTGATTGGCCTCTGCAACAGTTTGATGTTAAAAATTCATTCTTGCATGGTGATTTGAACGAAGAAGTATATATGGACTTGCCGTTGGGATATGGTACTTCCACTGGAGTCAAGGTGGTGTGTCGTTTGAGGAAGTCTCTGTACGTATGACCTTAAACAATCTCCAAGAGTTTGGTTTGGTCGATTCACGACATTCATGAGGAAGATTGGGTAATGGCAGAGCAATTCAGATCATACCCTCTTCCTTAAGCATCAGAAGGGTAAAGTTACAACTTTAATTGTTTATGTGGATGACATGGTGGTAACAGGTAATGATCTTGGGGGAGATTAAGAAGTTGCAAAGTGCATTGTTAGCAAAATTTGAAATGAAAGACTTGGGAAGTTTAAAATATTTCTTGGGAATTGAAGTCGCTAAAGGAAAATATTGTATTATGTTGAGCCAGAGAAAGTATGTCCTTGACTTATTAGTAGAGACGGGTATGCTCGATTGCCAACCAGTTGACACACCCATTGAGCAGAACCATCGATTAGCTGAGTATCCAGATCAAGTACCCACGAATAAGGTAAGATATCAGAGGTTAGTTGGAAGATTAATTTATTTGTCACACACTAGACCAGACTTAGCTTATGCAGTTAGTGTTGTGAGTCAGTTCATGCATAATCCTAGTGAGGCTCATATGGCAACTGTAGTTCGAATCTTGAGGTACTTGAAATCTGCTCCTGGAAGGGGTTGGTGTTTTCTAAGCATAGGCATTTGGATGTTTTGGGGTATATATATGCAGATTGGGCGGGTTGTATAACTGATCGACGACCCACTTCCGGATACGTTTGTAGGTGGGAATTTAGTTACTTGGAAGAGTAAGAAGCAGAAGGTGGTGGCCCGTTTTAGTGCTGAAGCATAATATAAAGGAATGGCTTGTGGAGTTTGTGAGATGTTGTGGTTAAGGCACTTGTTGAGGGATTTAGGGTTCAAGCCGAAAAAAGCAATGCCCTTTGTTCTGTGATAACAAAGATGTAGTTGAAATTGTTCATAATCCTGTCCAACATGATCGCACAAAACATGTGGAGGTTGATAGACACTTCATCAAAGAGAAGCTGGATCAACAAATCATCTCTTTTCCCTTCTTACCTACTAAGGAGCAGCTGGCAGACATTCTTACAAAGGCAGTCTCTAGCAAGGCGTTTTATGATTCACTTGACAAGTTGGACATCCATGAGCTGTATGCTCCAACTTGAGGGGGAGTGTTGGCGTGAGTCACTCTCCATAATTGTAGGAATTGTAGTATAATTAAGATTGCATAGTTAAGGAGAATATTATGTAGTTAAGAGGGAGAATATCGGTGTAATTAGTTTTCTATTAGAATTGTGTATACTTTGTATATGTACTCCATCTTTGGAGAAGATCAATATATTAGAAAATTCTCAATCTCTTTATTCTGTTTGACTAAACATAGCCACTAAAGCACGCAATTGCTACCCGACCCCCTTTTTTCTTATTCTCTCTTGTATGGCGGCGCGTCTCTGGGACGTCAGCGTCGTCGTCTAAAGAGGTGGCTTATGGCGTGGGGATCCCCAGTTGGATTCCAATCTGTTTTGATTGGAATCGTGGTGGGCAACAGGATGGATGAGCTTATGCCTTGCGGTGGTTGGTGTGGGCCGGTCAGATTGGATCATATTTTGGTCTTTGGGTTTGGGAATTCAAGATGTTGTCACGTTAATTTTCTATAGAATGATTAATTGATCACGAACAAAACAAACAAACAAACAAAAAAAGATTAAAATTAAAATTTGGGTAATGGCACAAGGCTGTAGTTCCGGAGTTGAAGCTATATATTTCTCCCAATATCTCTAGTTTAGGTTGGTATATATGTTACCGTATGTATTTACTACGAGTCACGTATAATCGACATGCACCTTGATCCCGTGAAATCTGACACGGGCATTGGCGTGGCTTAGAGTTCAGGCGCGCGTTCAGCCTTGACCAAATCAAATGATCAGACGATAACAAGTACTGTAAGAGCAACCATATATAGCCTAACTAGCTAGCTAGTTACGATGGAGCTACACTGATTCAATCTGAAACCGATCTTATTGCTAAAAAACCGATGGAGCACAGATGAAGCGGGACTCACCAAGCTAGCAACAATTTCGTCGTTTGCGTAGGCGGATCGGAATAACCTATTATCACTCAGGTGGGCATGTTTACAAGCAAGTTGCCGTGTTTAGCTCAAGATATCGTCAGTTTACAAGCGAAAGCAAGTGTTTATAGGAATTATAGCCATGATGACCATCGAGGAAGAATCAGTGCCAACATCGGAATAAGAACATACATAAGGATACTAATATAGTTAACTTAGTCTTGGCGTACAATGATCGATATTGAATTCAAAACTTGTTACCACCCTCAGTAAATGACTATATGTTGCCACATCCGCCCCAACAATGTTAATTCAAACTTTCAAAGCTTCAGTACTGAAAACCCAAGCTAGCTTGCAATCCACCATATATGTGCATGTGTGTGTCCCTGGCCATATAAATTTTACAGCTTTACAATACGTATGTTCATCGGCAAAAGTGCAAAACCTAGCTAGCTGCCTTCATAAATAAGAAACCTTAGATACGTACGGTATTGATGCGAAGTGAATTTGCGGCGCTGGTCATGCAATGTGAAGCCCAGAAATTAATTAATGAGAGGGACAATCATTTTAGATCATGAATTCTACGTTTTAGTTCAAATCAGTCTCAGACTTCGGATCGAATGAATGTATGTCAGATTAATTCAAGAGAGATGATCAGAGAAATCCTGAATTTCTGGTTGATGATGATCGCAGTTGGTGATCGATCACCCTGCATCACATTCGTAGGCGCTCTCTCATTAATGCATGCATGGGTGGTGCGTGGTGCTAGCTATATATCCCTATCATCATTACTACTATCGTCAGCTCTCCTTCCGTTTTCACGCTGGTTCTTCAATCGATGACCGGGATTGCTGACAGGAGAACTGTCACTGGATCAGTGATTTCTTGTGGGTGAAATAGTGATTTTAGTTCATCCTGACCTATATACCATGCATATAAACACGCACTGCACTTCTTTTGACATAATAAGTAACGGAAAATGATTTGTGACCTTAATTTTAGGTGTCATGCCATGTCACCTACACACATTACCAATTTGTCAAATCATGACATGTAATTATTAAGAAAAATACAATCTTATCATTCCAAAATCTAATGAATCTACATTACTTTGGTTTTTTTCTAAACAATTTTTTTTTTCATTTTTTCTTTTCATTACACTCATGCTTAGATTTAAACAACAATTTTTTTTTCAATCAAAAATAGAAAAGAAATTCATGTAATTCAGTCAATAGATTTACACATACACTCGATCAATAGATTTATATAACACCATGTATATGAATTCAACCTTTGTTGGGTTCCTGTAAATTTTGAAAATATAATGTGAAAAATACATATTCATATGATCATATATATTCTTTTGTTCATTTTTTCTTCTCTTTATGTAGCTAGGTTTACACATTATATTTGAGTTTACACCTCTTAATTTAGACACACGTATTTTCCAAATTCAATTTATTAATGCTATTTTTTTGGATGAAATTAATCAATATTTGGAAAGAAAAGTTAATGCCTACTTCTTGACTATATTAATGCTATTTGAAAGAAAAATTATAGGAAATAATTTAATTAAATGAAGAAAAATATTTGTCAAAAAATTTGTAGACATATCTCTTAAATTAATACATAATTAATAGCTTATCTTTTTTTCGTCACCTAATTTAATTCAATATTGTAATTGATTCATCCTCTAATATCTAGAAGGAAATTTAAAAAGGTAAAGTTGGTGTTATACTATAGCAAGATTTATTATGTGAAATTGAAAATAAAATTTGTATTTGCTTGCATGGCATGACATATAGGATTTGAGGCCACAAATTTTTGGCCTTATATCATTGCCCAATAAGTAACCGCGGTCCCTGTTTTCACGGATCGGTACAGGATGGGAGTCATATGGAACGTCGTAACAGTGAGTTTTTGCCGGTTTGGTTTCGATTGCCCTACAAGAAAGTTGAACATACTAAATTACTAATGACGAAGAGGTCCTTTCAAAAAACAAATCGATCTAGCTATGAGCAACATCTTCAACAAATTGGTCAAAGCTAAAATTAAGCTTTTAACCTCTTTTTTGGCTAATCACCTAAATTAGACATTAGTATCAAGTATACGTATTAACCATTAATCGATCTTCTTCAAAAAATAAAAATAAAAAAATAAAAAAAATAAAAAATAACACATCGTGTCACATCATCCACAATTCCACATTCAACATCTAAATTCAACTTTTACGTGTAGGTGTGTAACACACTACACAGATGGGCAACCGCAACCTGATTTGTCCAAAAAAAAAGACGGGCAACCTGTATATATATATAGAAAATTTCAGTCCAATATGGACTTAGTGGGACGGATGTCATATCCACGGTCAATCAAAAGTGCAATATATCAAACATGCATGTCACATACATCCACAACATAAAAGTATGGGAACTAGGGAAGGTGTTCTAAAAAATAAAAGAAATTCATTATTAAGTCTCTCATGGTTATTGTGTCTCTTGTTGTTACCAAACTATTCTTGCTTTAGAAAGAAAAAAAAAAATTCACAAAACTGAAACCAAAAATCACTTTTGGAAAACTGATCAAAAAGGATAAATTAAAACTTAGTCCATATGACATTTGAATAAGAAATCAATCTTATTTTGATTCCATAAACATAAAGATAATTAGACAACATTTTGGTGTATTGTAAAACGAATAATATTGATGGGGCAACTACCAAATATAACATTCTCTTGATAATTGGGGTTCAAGATATGGTTTGAAATCACGAAAGAATGACAGACTTTTTATGAGTCTTACTGTTAAGCCGCAACTTGTGATTTGCCTATCTTAGTTATAAAATTTTGGGTTAATCAATTGATTTTTGACTTGCAGGGTTGGACATGATGAGGTGACCCGGTAAGGTTGCCGACTTATGCCCTAAAATACTTTAGACAAGTTATTGTATTGATTCACAACTGTGATAAGATTAAAACAAGTTAGCTTGGATTGCAAGATAGGTAAGTCGTCATCTGTGAAGGCGTCATTATTGTAGTTGTGCTTCATTTTTTAACATGATCATTGACAAATATAAGGTTCTTCGCACTATTGTACTATTCATCTCTCCTTTATTTTAAGCTATTTCTCTTATCATGGAGAATGATTTTATTACTTTCTTAACTATGTAGGACATAATTGCGGTGTGAATTATAATACATGCATTATTATTAAAATAGTTTTTCGAGTATTGGAATTCTATTAAAAACAATGTGTTGCTGGGGAGACCAACCTGATGCTGAGGTTGTTAGCTGCTGAAAGAATTGAAGCTGGTACGCTCTCCAACGCTAAGGGGAAGGAGATGGTGCTGTCTTAAATCGTATGGTGCCTAGACAATCTGGATGCAAGTCTTTTCAAGCGGGAAATTTCTCTATGAGCTTTTCTAAGATGTTTCTAGTATTTGTTTGTACCACAATTGAGTGTTGGCAGATTAGGCTAGTTGATTGAATTTTCCTTAGGAAGTGAGTTTTTCTTACTTAGCTAGGCTTGCTCTCCAGCGAGCGTCCCTTTAGACTTTAATGAGTTTAGTATAGACTTAGATAGGATATCTGGTGCATGTATCAGATTTCTTGTGTAAGTGTTTTGTTAGACTCTGGCCTGGTTATGACTTTGATTTCTAATAATATCAAATCCTTTAAAAAAAAAAAAATGTGTTGCTGGGGAGAAAAAGAAATTGTTGCACATTTGGTCATTTTCAATGAAATATTCCATTTTTTTTATTCCCTTTATCCTGGTAAATTAGTGGGGTATATGTTCAATCCTTTATTTCCACACATGCATGCATGGGAAACTTCGCGGAAGTTTCCCCTTCCCTTGTCACTTCATTCTCTCTCTCTCCAGTTTGGTCCTCGCCCTTCTCTTATCATTGAATTTTGCCGTTATTCTCTAATCGATCTCTGTATCTCCTCTCTGTAATCTCCCCAGTCTTAGGGAGAATTCCGTTTTCTTCTCCTCCAATAACGCGGTAAAAATCTCACACCTAAGAGCTGTTTTTGTTTTACCCCAACCCAAACTGTTGGGATTTTCTTCTCTGTCATCGTTATTCCGCTCCGATTTTCTCTCGTAAACCCCCACCAAACCAAACCAAATGGCCAGAAAGAAAAAGAAAACCAAAAAAACATTAATTCCTATTCCCTGCTGTTAATTCCTTTCCTTTATTTTTATTTTTATTTTCATTTTCATTTTGCCGTTCGTACTGGGGTGGGACCCCTCAGCTTATTGCGGCAACGGGGAAAGTGTGAGTTGAGAGAGAGAGAGAGAGAGGGAGAGAGCCATATCTCCTGCGACATTTGGTGACCGAAGCGACGACGTAGAAGGAGGAGGAGAGAGGAAGAGGAGCTACTACTATGGCGTCCGGTGATTCCGACTCTTCCAAGAACGGCTTGCTTCCGACGTCGAGGTCCGGCCGCCACCACCTCGACATGGAGTCCGGCGCCAAGGTCCGCCTCCCCGCCGACGAGTTCGTCGACGCCAAGGCGTCCAAGAGCGACGATCACCACGGCGATGACGACGATCCCTTCGACATTGCCCACACCAAGAACGCGCCTCCCGCCACGCTCCGCCGATGGAGGGTAACTCTCTCTCTCTCTCTCTCTCTCTCTCTCTCTCTCGTTTCTAATTTGCGATGTCAATTTTCTACATCGCGTTGTTGATTCTCGCAATGCCGTACAAAAATCGTAGACGATTTGGTGCAATGGATTTGCTGCTTGACCAGAATTGGACTCGGCATTGTTTAAGTTAGTACAATTCCGAGAGGGAATCGAACCATATATGCATTGTGTTTAGGATTTGGACTGATTGCTTGATATCAAAATGAAATGAATCGGCATTGTTGAAGTAAGTACTGGAACTCAGAGAGGAATGATGGAATAAATGTAATGATACATACAGAAGAGTCCACTTTGAAGGCTCTAATATTTTCTTTTTGGGTGGTTTTGGTGGTCAGAGAGAGGGTTTATGTAAGTTTTAGTTTCTTGAGGAAGACAGGGTTTTGTTGTGGAAATGAATAGCTGGGTGCATATGGAGAACTATGATATGGACTGAGCATTATACTTACGTATAATCGCACATTTCACTGTGTTGTTATGCAAAAATATATATGAGATGTACCTCTTCACCACCAATGTACAGTAGGTACATTTAAGTTGGTTAATCAGTTCTTGGTGGATTCAAGACGTCAAGTGCAATATATAACAGTTCAAGTCCTTTACCAAGAGACGAGAGTATAGAATGGAAAAAAAAAAAAAAAAAAGCTGGAAATTCCTCATTGCCCAATGTTTCATTTCCCTGTCATAAATTCTGAAATGTTCATCTAGGATGGACTATGTAGCGAGAAAGTGTTGACTGCTAATTGATATATGAGGTCCATGCGCCCACCCCCTGACCTGTTCATCCACATTATCTTTATACACATTTTTTTATTCTTCTTCTTCTTCTTCTTCTCAGTTGCCGCTTTCTGTTTATGTGTTTGTGTGTAAAAGAGATCTGATTCTTTGCAGCAAGCCGCTCTAGTGTTAAATGCTTCACGTCGATTTCGGTACACGTTGGACTTAAAAAAGGAAGAAGAGAAAGACAGTAGAAGGCGGATGATCAGATCCCATGCACAAGTCATAAGAGTAATGTTCTGAACGATAACAAATTATCATTATAGTGTGTGGTACTGTTATCGCAGTTCAATTGATGATTACTTGTGATATTAGGCTGCATTGCTTTTCAAATTGGCTGGAGAACGGGAAACTGGTATGTTACTCTCTGGAAACACTCAACGGCTGCTACTGTTTCACCCTGAATGTTATAAATATCTATAATTAGTGTAATTATATTTAATTCATTTGTATTGATTTTTAGAATTTCTTGAAGTTTAATTTGAAAATTGCATGGTTAAGCAAGCTTTTGCTGCTTCCATGATTTCCACCCATATTGGTATTTTCAGTGATATGTTTCTAGACCGGGACCATCGATATTTTCACTGACTCCAATATCTTTCATCCCTGATTGCAACATTAGTTGTCCTTTATAGTTAGTTGAAATGGCTTTACTGACTAAATCTGTCAACCTGTTCTGTTAGACTTTCTATACAATGGTGTTTTAGACTTGCTAAATATTGTCATTTTAGGGGCTTAGTGCAACTTTTCTCTGCCTTGATTCTTTAAATGAGGACTTCTTATCCTCAATTATATTTTTTTGACTTTTAATTATTATTTTTTATTTGCTGGTCAAGTGTCTAAATCATGCTGACTTCTTTTTGCAATTTGTTTGCTTTGTATGTTAATGCTCATACAAGGTGTAAGTTATTATTTTTGTTCATTCAAGCGGAAGCATTATTATTATTTTGGCAAAAAGACGGAAGCATTATTGTTGGTTGTGTCAGGCTTGATATGCATTGGTTCCATAACTTTAGTGTAATGTTGCTAAGCAGGTCAGGAAATACTATATGTATGTTTTGCCCAATGGCAGATGCCATTCCAGTTCATTATTCTCATAATTCACTTATTTCCGGATTATATAGGGTTAGGCACAAAAGTAACACCTCCAACTCCAAGCGGTGATTATGGAATTGGACTTGAACCACTTGTTTCACTAACTAGGGAGCATAATACTTCCGCTCTACAGCAATATGGAGGGGTGAATCAATTGCAAACTTATCTCTCCTTGTTTTTGTGACTTTCTGTGTGCCTTCCCTTACATAATGCATTGTAACTTGATCAGGTTAAAGGTATATCATCTTTGATAAAAACAAATTTGGAGAAGGGAATTGATGGGGATGAAGCAGATTTAATATATCGCAGAAATATGTTTGGATCAAATACATATCCTCAGAAAAAAGGGCGGAGTTTCTTGGTATATTATTTGTTATAAGATTTACTGTTTTATTAGTTGATATTTTCAGTTGGGAATATGTTGCAATAAGTGCATTCCATTCCTGTGCTTGTCCTGCAGAGGTTCCTTTGGGAAGCATGGCAAGATTTAACTCTTATAATCTTGATAATAGCTGCAGCAGTGTCATTGGCACTTGGAATAAAAACAGAGGTACACTTGGTCCTTCAAATTATCCACCTTTTTTCCCTCCATTAGCTGACCTAAGCATTGTCAACATGTATGGCTTGGCTTTCGTCAAGGAAACACATTTTCATGTTTGAGAAATTGGGTTTGAGTATAACATGTTTTTGATTTCTTTATGTCAAAATGTACTTTGTCTCTGTAGCTATGATAGTCTTTAGTCAATGGTGAATCAATAGGCTGTGGTAGGTCGAGACAACAATGCCCGAATCTTGCAAAGAAGTTCCTAAAGATGAACCAGTTTAGGAGCTACAATCTGAGAAACTACTGGAGCAAGTTGATTGGAAATTCAGATTCTGGCAGATTCCAGGATCCCAAATATTGGAAT
>LYNE01001942.1:29095-47739 GCA_001662545.1 Rosa x damascena | reverse complement strand
GGATTGGAATCATAGAATATTTGGGATTTAATAAATCCAACTTTCCAACTCAAAAGGCTTAAACCACTCCGCAAAACCTCCTGATTATGTATACTATTCATTTGACTCGAACCATTGAAAATAAGTGTCGTGTAACGTCACTCTTTCTGTAGAATAGTTGAAACCAACTCATTATCTCTATTCTCCCTGTTTTTATATATGTGACTATAATTAAGTGGTGCTTATTTGTCTAATTATCTTGGCATGGTTTGTAGTTCCATTTTTTAAAACTAATGTTTTATTTTTTTATTTTTATTTTTTTATAAATTATAAATTTCTCTGGAAATTCCTCACAGGGTTTGGCTCACGGATGGTATGATGGAGGAAGCATTGCATTTGCTGTTTTTCTTGTTATCATTGTTACAGGTACTGACATAGAGGTTGTAACTTTACATAGATGTAATTGTTTCCATATAATGGTGGTCATAGTTTGTCCTTCTGGAAATATATTATGCAATGATGACATAGAAGGATTAGACTGCGTTATCTTCCTGTTGGCCATAATAGGGATTTTTTATGTTTTATTTTATTTTTATTAAAGTTGCTAGCTCAAATAGTCAGTTTGATTTTTTTTTTTTTCCAATGGAACAAATTATCATCATGCCTTCAGCCAGAACTTTTCTGATATTATCTTTGTTTCAATGAGATTCATCTTAGAAGCAAGAAATTAATTTTCTTTTTTCCTTTGTCAATATTTGTTTGCCAGCTGTTAGTGATTATCGACAATCTCTTCAGTTTCAAAATCTAAATGAGGAAAAGCAAAATATACAATTAGAGGTGTGTACTCTTTCATCATTGGAATATCAGCACTAAAGTTTATGGATTCAAACTTGCCTAATTATTGGAAAAATTTCTGCAGGTCATGAGAGGCGGTAGAACAGTAAAGATTTCAATATTTGATATTGTGGTTGGTGATGTTGTACCTCTCAGAATAGGTGATCAGGTGAGTGTGCTTAATGTATTAGTTTGTTCTACTGGAAGTGGAATTCTATTTATGTGAAACAAATATTCTTTTTCGTACTTAGGTCCCGGCTGATGGAATTTTAATCACCGGTCATTCTCTTGCGATTGATGAATCTAGTATGACCGGAGAGAGCAAAATTGTGAGTGATATACCTTGCAGTAATTTAACTATCTGATTGTTAGATCCTTATAATTCTTAAGCACCGTCTCTTTCAGGTTCACAAGGATCAGAAAGCACCATTCTTAATGTCTGGCTGCAAAGTAGCTGATGGAGTGGGTACCATGCTGGTAAAATTTTCTTCTGTTGATCTCAGAAAATTAAAAATACTGGTTTTTCTTTTCAGACAATATTTACATTTTATTTTTGTGATTTGAGAAGAAAGGAACTTTATTAAGACAAGCTGAAATAGGGAGGATTTTGGAAAGTCAATATATTACGATCTGTGGACCTGAGGTCCACAAAAGTTAAGGAACTTAGAAGAACTATAAGATAAAATAACGTAGGCAAACTGAGAAGTTGCTTAATTTGTTTGATCATAACATATATTAGCATCTATCTTCAATTAAGCATGCCTAATGTCCTCTTTTGACTTTGTTACAAGGGGGTCAGGAACATCCTTGCCTTTTATGTCATTAAAGGTTGGATGAAGGAAAATGGATAGTTCAGTGTCTGCCAATTTTGTAGATCCATCTGTTTCTCTGCTCTCCTCGTATTGAGTTTTGTTTAATTTTATATTATGGTTAGCATAGAGGCACCGAGGGAGCTTACATCCAAAAGTCAAAACATTAGTTTGCAGGTGTTCTTATTTTGATCTTATTAGACCGAGGACTTCAGATATTAACATTAGGATGTAGATGCAAGGGTGTAGATATACTCCATATTCACACAATCTGTCCCTTTGCTTGCTGCTACTATCAATTCGTTTGATTGCTACTATGAACATTTCTAAAATTGGACTAACTTCAGAGTGTGGATTTGATTCTTTGTGATAATACTTCATATTTCTGGAAATTCCTACAATGCTACAATGAGTCACTTGAACTTGTCCTACAATACTACAAATAAGTCATGTTTGTGTAATTTGTCCTAAGATGCGACAATGAGTAGAATTCTGTATCAAGTTTCTTTTATACCACCGAGTTTGATCAACCGTCTGTCTATCTGTAGGTAACGAGTGTTGGAATCAATACAGAATGGGGATTGTTGATGGCAAGTATCTCTGAGGATAATGGTGAAGAAACTCCTTTACAGGTTCTTGCATTTGTCCTTAAATGTTCTTTAATTATGGAAAATCCAGTTCTTTAATTATGGAAAATCCACTTAGAGCTGAAAGTTATCTATTTGTGGTATGGGATAGGTGCGCTTAAATGGACTTGCGACTTTTATAGGCATAGTTGGGCTTACAGTAGCTGCTTTGGTGCTTCTTGTTCTTTGGTTCAGGTAATATTTTATCATTAAATAATTTATATCCTTTTCTTTTTGAAAAGAATAATCTATATGCTATTAAATGAATTGTTTATAATCTTATCAGCTGCACTGTTATTTGAAATTTTAGATACTTTACTGGACATTCAAAAAATACAGACGGAAGTGTGGAATTTAAAGCGGGAAAGACTAGCCTTAGTAAGGCTGTAGATGGAGCTGTAAAAATTTTCACCATTGCTGTAAGTGAAGTTTCTGGATGCTTGTTGGTTTTGTTGTTTTATGTTGGCCTCTTTGACAATTTTAGAACGATTCAGGTCACCATTGTCGTTGTTGCAGTGCCTGAAGGGCTACCTTTGGCTGTTACCTTGACGTAAGTGGCAGCTACCACTTTTTTCTTAAGTTGTAATAATACTGGAGGATAGTTTTTTCATAGCAGTATTGCTCTAATTTATCTTATCATCTTTTGCATTTGGACTTCAACACGTAACAGGCTAGCATACTCGATGAGGAAAATGATGGCGGATAAGGCATTGGTAAGTATCTTTTTTATTCTTTCCCCTTTGGCTAGTTTGCCAACATCATTTACAATGTTTACCTTCTGCAGTTACTGCTAACAGCATATGTGTGCAGGTGCGTAGACTTTCGGCTTGTGAAACTATGGGCTCAGCAACAACAATTTGCAGTGATAAAACTGGCACATTGACTTTAAATCAGGTTTGTCCTCTTCAAAAAACTGAATGGTTCTTTTCTCAAATTTCTAAATACATAGTTGTGATCGTATCTGAAACATGAGGGACCACTGGTTTATGTAATGAAAAGTGACATGTTGCAGATGACTGTGGTTGAGGCATATGTTGGGAGAAACAAGATACATCCACCAGATGATTCCTCACAGTTGCATCCACTGGTTTCCACTCTGCTAAGTGAGGGCATTGCGCAGAATACCAGTGGGAATGTGTTTGAGCCAGAGGTAATATCTCTACTTTTACTTTTCTCTCACAACATCATTAAGGATTCTTAATTCTTTTCTTCAATTGTTGAACTTTGGTGGCTATTAGTGTTTTCTATTAAATGTAGTTGTATTCTATTGAGCAGGGTGGTGAAGTAGAGATCTCTGGATCTCCCACAGAAAAGGCTATACTTTCGTGGGCAGTGAAGGTTCCATTTCAATTCGCTAAAGTTTGTACTTTCAGTTTCCTATATTTGAATATTTACTCAGCGATCAAATCTGCATTTCAGTTGGGAATGAAGTTTAATGCTATCAGATCCGAGTCTATGATTCTTCATGTGTTCCCTTTCAACTCAGAGAAAAAGCGAGGAGGTGTTGCACTGAAAGGGGTAATTTGTTTAAGGTTTAAGAATTGAAGTGGACAAACAAGCTCAACGTCATCTGCTTGATTAGTCCTATGCTAATGATTTTTATTTCTTGCTTTTATCTTGTCTTGGCAGTCTGACTCTAAAGTTCATATACATTGGAAGGGCGCTGCGGAGATAGTTTTAGATTCATGTACAGAGTATCGCGATTCAAATGGGTGTTTGCAGGACATTAATCAAGATAAGGTTGGGAGTATAAACCATCACATCAATTTCAGAATATCTTATTAGGAACTATAAATCCAGAAAGATCTCAAATTAAAATCTGGGGAAACAAGTTTTATCAAAGATGCTTATGCAAATATACTTCAATAAGTTATGGAAGAAGAGTCCACTAAAATAGTTTTGGTTTGAGGGCTATAGGTAACAATTTTAGTCATGATAGTGATGGATATTCCAAGAAATGCATAGACCTATAGAAAATGTAAAATTTAGTTGGAAAAGTCGGAAATAAGCCTTTAGAAGGAATGTTTGTCTTGTGAAATGGCACCAAGATAAACTTTGTCAGAGATATATAGTTGGCATGTGTTCTATCACGTTGTTCTGTATGTATCTTACGAGAATTTATAATTCTTATAATCCTACACTTGTTCAACTAAGGTAGCGTGGTTGTCTGCACAATAACATGTTAGATACAAGAGACCCGTAGAGTGATGACCAAAAAAAAAAAGAAAGAGAATCATTTATCATTTTCACCAAGATCCTCTTGTTAATTAGAAAGTTTGGCATTTTGACTATTTTATTATTTTATTATTTTCTTAATACACTTATATGACAGTTGTGATGCACATAGGCCTTAGGGCAAATTTGCTGAGGGTTTAAAATAAGGTTTTTGGATCTGAGTGTTTAGTGAAAATTTCTTAATGTACTTTATATGATATGATTCTCAAATAACCTGACATCTGATGTTGCAACACTAAACGGTGATGTGATGATTGCCACATCGCCACCTTGAATTTAAAAGTTATTTAATTTGAATACAAGTTGGAAATTGTCGAGTTAAAGTAATGATTGGCAAGTGCCACATCATATGCGATACATTTTTGATACAAATATTCAGGATCTCTAGTCCAAATCCCTTGTCTTAGATACATAGAAACTTTGTACCTGCAATAACAGTCTCTTCAAGTTTGTCATTGAAATTTTGAATATTGTTTCCAGGATTTTTTCAAGGCAGCTATTGATGGCATGGCAGCAAGCAGTTTGCGATGCGTTGCCATTGCATACAGACCATATGAATTGGACAAAGTTCCTACTGAGGAAGAGAATTTAAGTCAATGGGCTTTACCTGAAGATAATCTAGAGTTGCTTGCTATCGTGGGTATAAAGGTAAAACATCTAACAGGTTCCTCATGATAATGAGGTTTTGTTTCTTGCCTTTACATTTTAATTTGAGAATAGATCTTTACACGTAAGCAACAAAAGTTCTGCACTATTGCATAATTTACTTTAATCTGATTTTTTTTCTTTGACTGTGTACGTAATAGAATAGAACCATGCTGAGGGCCTTGGATGTGATTTAAAGTATAGATTATTTAGCATTGAACTATCTTTCTCCACTGAAAGCTAATATGTCTATCTATTTGCAGGATCCTTGTCGCCTTGGGGTCAAAGATGCAGTGAGATTATGCACAGAAGCTGGTGTTAAGGTATTCTTTCACAATAACTTTAGATGTTACTAAATGTCCATAGTCATAACATTTTTCTTGCTTCACCATTACAACAGTGGATATAGAGGATGGATTAGTCTGGAGAAAGTTTGGGTGTACCTTTTAGCTTCAGGTTTTAGGAATACATGTAAAAGCCTCTAGGATCAAGCTGGTGGCCTATATTTTTTGAGAATTTATTGATGAACCTTTGAAGAGTTGTCTTGGTCAAGCAATGAGTCTTTTTTTTTTTTCCTGATTAAAAACTTTAGATAATGATTTGAATAGCAAACTTTCTGATAAGGTTATTTTGATCTAAATAGCAAATTGAGAGGGGTTCTTTTCTCCTGAGTAATGTTTAAGAAGGTAATCAGCAGTACTTGGCAGCTCTCTGACACTTCTGCTTTTACAAATTAATCTCTAAACTGAGTAATACAACCTATTTTAATAAAGAACAAGTGGACCTGATCTCTTTTTTTGATTGGAAGAGAAACTTCATTAATAATTGAGAATACAATGAGAATGGATGCAAAGATTCCTATCATCTTCTATTGAAGATCATAAAGAAACCCTGCCCACTAGACTACAAACTTAAAGTCCAAGTGAGACCTAATCTCAAGCAACAAGTGTATTTATTTTTATTTAAGTACAAAAAAGACAGACCGTCATAACAGGATGAAATAAAATTGCAAGTCACATTGCTGGAAAAACCATATCCAGGTTAGCAGCAAACATCATACGCAACTTTTGTTATGAATCTAACAAAGCCTTCTATAGGGTGCTCAGAGCTGCTGATTTTCTTTATAGTTTACTGAAAACAGTGTTGAACTTCCACAATAAAATACGAGAGAGGTCCAGACTTGAGACCTGCAAAAATGGACCATTTGCATTCCAGTCATTTGACCCCTAAATAAGTGAGGATTCTGGTGTAGAGAGAGGATTTAAGCTCTTTTTTAGCATCATAAAGTGTGGCATTACTGGTTTTTACAGGATGCAATACCTTTGTTTGATGATTTACTCATCTTAAACGACTGTCACAATAACACCTATGTGAACCTGTAGGTACGCATGGTCACTGGAGACAACCTTCAGACAGCAAAAGCAATCGCATTAGAGTGTGGAATTCTTTGTTCTGTTGAGGATGCTACTGAGCCTAATATCATTGAAGGAAAAACATTCCGTGAATTATCTGAAAAAGAAAGAGAAGAAGTTGCCCAGAAAATAACGGTGTGGTTTCAACATTGTGAAAGTTCTGATCACATTAGCTTTTAGATCTTCAGTATTCTCTTAATAATTCAATTATCTCCTAGAAGTGTGAGTTGTACGTTGGGTAACTTCCAATGAGCATATATATTTATATGTGGCATGGTGTTGCACAGGTAATGGGGAGATCTTCCCCTAATGACAAGTTATTGCTTGTGCAAGCATTACGGAAGGGGGGAGATGTTGTTGCAGTAACAGGAGATGGCACTAATGATGCTCCTGCCCTTCACGAGGTATGTCATCTTTGTGAATTTAATATTTTTATATGATTTGTGCCTTCAAATTTTTAATGTTAGAAGACTTCTTAAGATGACTGCTAAAATTTTACATTTGGCACATAAGCATTGTATAACCTTGCCCACGTTTTATTGATATGGGAGATATTTGTGAATGAGAAGTTGTAGATGAACCAAGTCCTATATGAACTATTCTGTATATTTAGTAAATTAATCATATACAACTATCTATACTATTATTAAGAAAAGAGGCTTTGTTAGCCGAAATCTAAAATTTTGACATAATTGACCCTAAAAGATTAATAAACTTTGAGAATTAATTAAATCACAAGGATAATTAAGACATTTACAAAATGTATTTTTATTAAAAAAATTATAAAAAATAGGTACCCACAACCCACTTTTCTCTCTCCCATTTTCTTTTCTCTGTAATAACCAACTCTTTTCTTTTTTCTTTTTTGAAAAAAAAAAAAGATAATAATAACTTGCACATGCAGAACATGTGTGGAGAGATGCTAGTATCATTAAGATGAAGACATACTGGTCGATTTCCACGTTGGATCTTTCATAGGCAATGAAAATAGAAGGCTCGTTGATCAGCAAAAAGCTATTAGTGCGGACTATATTGTAAATCTATTGAAGAGGAAAAATAATACATAAAATTGTTTGTATTCAAGCAATCAAGATTACTGTTTCTATTACATGCTTCACAGTTCTTTTATCATGTTCTAAGAAGACAACAATCTTGACTTGCCGGAGTTTTGTGTTAATTGTGGTAATGGTAGCCTTTTGGCTTTAGGTGGCCAAGTCTTAACCTAGATCTTTTCCTCGTGTTTTTTAGTTGTTTTGGGGCAGCTGGATATTTCTTGTCCATCAACTTTCATACTTGGTTTCCTGTCTATTTATAAAGTTCGTGTTTGAAAAATGGACTACAAGAGGTGTTTATCTGTATGCTTATGTACATATATGCATCCTTCTATGTGTCGCATGTCAATGTCCATGCTAGCACAAACTTGAAGTAGGGTGTAATATAACTCATCTATGACTATATTGATTTGTTTAGATGCCAGTTTTGTAAGAAACAGCTCCAAGTCTTAAGGATTTACAACATTTGTAGCAATGAATTCTTTTGAAACTGGATGATGAAGAGGAATAACTAGATGGTTCAGAAACTGGATAATCTTTTTCTTTTCTTGCCCCATGAATGTCATGGTTTTGGTTATGGATTCATGTTTTAATACTTCATCTACTCAACATCCATTACTGTAATGTTCTCTAGTTGTAGTGTAGTTGATCAGTTTCTTTTCCATTTTGTATTTTAGGCAGATATTGGTCTATCTATGGGCATTCAAGGAACTGAAGTTGCAAAAGAAAGTTCGGATATCATTATCTTGGATGATAATTTTGCTTCTGTTGTAAAGGTGAGAAAAGTATCCTTCACTTTCACAACTTAACCAAAGTCTTGTTATCTTTCTTTTCCTCTTTTACTGCTGAGCTTCAATTTTGTCTTCAGAGCAATTAGTTCCTTTGCATTTAGTTTCATTATCTTGCTCAAGTTTTGTACACTTCTTTCTTCAGTTTTCCGTGCACTTTACCTCTAGCCCATAACCATATCCCGGTGGTCTGGTTTCAGAAAATTGGCAAAAAAAATTTCAGGAAGTTTTCCTGTTTGAATATGAGTTTTTGACTATGATTGTATTTAGTTGTTTACCTTGGGTTACCCTTATAATTTTATAATTGGGATGGTGATTTTATTTTCTCTGAGTGGTTCTCTTTTTCTGCATCATGTAGGTTGTTCGCTGGGGACGTTCTGTGTATGCAAATATTCAGAAATTTATCCAATTCCAGCTTACGGTTAATGTTGCTGCTCTTACAATTAATGTTGTTGCGGCAATATCCTCTGGTAGTGTTCCTTTAAATGCTGTACAGGTTGATCCCTCTCTCTCTCTCTCTCTCTCTCTTGATAGATATAAAATATATCCTCGGTTATGGATATCAATTATTCAGTCTTGACATACAAGTCTTGTAACCATCTGCATTCAAACCCTAGGCATTTTAGAACATTATAGCAATGAGTTTTGGTTGTCATATTTCTTCTCACATACTGGCTCTAGGTAGCAATGGGCAAAGCCACTATAGATCTTGTTTTGCATGCCATATACTTAACTTTCTGACATGTTAGAGACAGAAATTATTAGACTTAAAATCAAATTGAGACTCCTGGTGTTAGTTCTATGAAGTTTCCATTGTGCTTTGTCATTGAAGATTTGAAAAGTTTAATTTGATGTTCCTTACAAATACTTGAATATCAATGATTTGTTTTATGTTTTTCTTACAGCTTCTGTGGGTTAACTTGATTATGGATACTCTAGGAGCACTTGCATTGGCAACTGAACCACCTACGGACGACCTTATGCATAGAGCACCAGTTGGCAGAAGGTGTGAGGCTCTGCATTAATATATCTCTGCAATTTAGTAGTATCCAAGTTAAATCCTTGTAGCTTTATGCTCTTAGAAATATGGTATCTATCCATTAGCATAATGTAGGGATCTTGTAGTCACTTTTCCTAATATTTTCTGCCAATATTGCCACCCTTTTGTAGATTATTCTGGTCCATTGTGAATTTGTTATAATTTCCAACAAACTATGTCCATAGAGATGTGTTTGCTTACTGCAGCACAATTGGCGATCATAATTTCTTTCTTTTGACCTGTGGAAGTTTCTTAAAATTATTTTTTATTATTGCTTGGCATCCCTCTGAGATGATGAGTTTGATAATTTTGCGATGCATATGGATTCTGGGCCATATAATAAGCAAATAATTTGGTTTTTCTTTGCTTTTTCCTTTTTATATCGTTGTCCTGTCTATTGTTCGGCTTTTTATGGTATTCCAGATTTCAATTGCATTTATTTCACTATGTGATATTTTTCTCAAGTTGTGCCATCTTAAGAACGGAACATTTGGCTATGAAGTTCCATTGGATAGATTTTATATCCTTGTATTTGAATTGTCTTAATGAACTACCTCTAGATTTATATGATGTGAAGAAATAATCTCATATTTGTTTTCTTAGGGCACCTCTTATAACCAACATCATGTGGAGGAACCTACTAATTCAGGTACCAATTCATTTCATGATTGTTGGTAAACTTACTGAGATCACAGTAGAGCAATGGTAATTCAACCTTTCTGTTCTCCCTGTCCTCTAGGCTTTGTATCAAGTTTGTGTGCTCCTTGTCCTCAACTTTTTGGGTAATAGCATTCTTGGTCTGAAAGAGGACAACACACAAGCCGCCGGTGTGAAGAATACAATCATTTTCAATGCTTTTGTCTTCTGCCAAGTAAGTGTTGAAATTTAAATTAACCACGTGAATGAGGAATAAGTTTATACTTGTTTAGTTGGTTTGGTTTCATTGTTCTATTCTGCTTGCTAGTTATTGAACTCATTGTACTGAAGTTAGCGGGTGCTAATGTATCTATCTTTAAGAGTATTTTCTTGATCTGAATACAGATTTTCAATGAGTTTAATGCTCGAAAGCCTGAAGAGCTGAATGTTTTCAGTGGAGTGACTAAGAACTACCTTTTCATGGGAATAATAGGAGTCACATTTGTACTTCAGGTGAGATGCCACTGCATTTCTATTTTGGTTTCTGGTACTTAGTTGTTACTATTTTACACTTACACAGTATAAATGGATTTGCAGATACTCATCATTCAGTTTCTTGGAACGTTCACAAAAACAGTGGTACTTGATTGGAAGCAATGGCTTATTTGCTTTGGTATTGCCATCATCAGGTAGGTTTTTGTACTACTAGCTATCATACAAGTTAGTTATGAACCTTGCATCCATATTTTCAAGATACTTGACCACCTTTTATTTTCTGACAGCTGGCCTCTTGCTATTGTTGGCAAACTAATTCCGGTCCCTGAGACTCCATTCTCCCAGTACTGCAGGCGCGCATTTCAGCCATGCAGACAGTCATTTCAACGAAGCAGAACTTCTCACAATACCTAATGCTGATTTCTCTGGTTGCATTCGTATAGTTCTAGTAATTCAAGGCCATTGGCTTTAGAAGATATTTTTGATTTTGGGGGGTTATTACTGATAGGAGTCAATGAGGAAATTAGATCATCGATCTCAAACCTCTTCCAGAACTAGGAGAATTGCAATAAGGAGTCTTCCAAACTAGGAGGATTGCCATATATCTCTTTTCTTTTTGCCTGTAGTCTATTCATGGGTATATGGTTATAATACGGCATACCCTCACCACTACTCTGTAGCTTTTCTCATTAAAAGTTTGACTTGTCTTGGTATAGACAAGTGTAAATATAAAGATGCTATTTACATATCCAAGTGTAAATATAAAGATGCTATTTGTCCAGCTTTTCACGCTCAATATTTGTACGGTGTTTTTTTCTTTCTACGAGTACAATTCAACTAAATTTGGTGAGGATCACACACAGAGGTTATATAATGGATATATCGCAGCTACTTCATGATGCAAATAAGACAATCAGTATGTATCATAAATGAACGATGCTATGTTAAATCTTTTTATTAACAAAATCAGGTCTAAAGGAGAGACATTCCAAGATTGAGATGAAGCATGAACTACAAACATTCCATGCCTCTTGAGAGATATTTTGGTCCACCACAGAGAATTATTTGATTTTTGCATTTCAAAAAATTTACATGATACATCAAAACAATCTTTTTTCAGATTTAATGATTCCTAAGAGCGAATGAGTCCTTTGACGGCCATTTGATTTGGCAATTGTAAATTGAATTTTAGATTGAAATAGTGTTGAAAAATGGATCTCCTAAGTGCCACTACTGTCACTGTCTAACATCTTAATCAACACCAGAATCAGTTGTTTCAGATCTGAGATTGGCGTTGCCTACTGCCTAGTAAGAACTCATGGCAAGAAGTAGGTACTTCAAGAAGATTGCCAGTGCCAAATGCTGGTTGCCGGACCTTGACAGTTTTGGCAACAGTATCATCATCAAAAAAGCTTCGTAAAAGATCCAGTTTCTACCCATCTTATTCATTCTAGACATTATGTACTTTAGTTTCGGTATTTATACGCACATTATCACCAACTTCATGGATTAAATCCTCACTTTTCGATCATTTGTTCTTTCAATCCTCCAAAAAATTCACTGCCCGAGTAAATTAGCACCAAAATCAGTACTTCTCCAAGTGCCGGGGCATCACCGAGGGCTATAGTAGTCAATGTTTATATGAAAATCCTTCGTCAAATAATTATTCCTAAAGACACTGTTCCAAAGTCCTTTGGCCTTGGCTCGATTCATTTTTACAATATTCTTTATTCTTTAAGGATATAGACTAAATCCCAACTTGTTAGATGCACTTCCTTCTTGAAATCAGTATCACCCCACCAAAAAATATGACTTTTAAATTTATCAAGCGTATGTATTGCAAATGGAGATGGGAAATCTAGCAGTTTGTAACTTTGTATAGAATCTCAGCTGTTTGTGAGCAGGTTTAGAAAATAGCATCGGATAATCAGTAAAAAAACACGGGGGAAATGTGAGCTGCAGACATAGTGGCACAAACAGGATTCCATCGACTAACCTGCACACCTGAGTTTATTGCGTAAAAAGTTTTTCCATGTAAAGCACAAAGTGATCCATAGGGAGCCAATGAATCACTTTGACGTCTTCAGTACGCTTCCATTATGACAGACTTGGAAGTTTTAGAAGACAAATTTTGACAATGGTAGCATTGAGCTTCGTAGAAAAATGATTCAAGCAATAAAACTTTGGCCTATCATAGGCCTTAGAGAGATCAATTTTCCAGGCTAGCTATGAAACCATTACCTTCTTTGGCATGATTGAATCTATGGAGAACCTCCCGAGCTATCATGGCGTTGTCTGACATTTATCTTCCACAAACCAATTTCACTCGACTAGGGCTTATGAGTTATTTAAGAAATCAAGGGTCTAATTTTAGCAACAAGCGCCCTAGAAATAACCTCACAAATGGTGTTAATTGCATGATCTGATTGGCCTAAAGGGAGCCATACTTTGAGGCACCAAAGTGATCAACGTATAGTTATGCCCTCAGTGTTCCTCGTTCTGACAAGAGTAGTGAGACGAAAGAAGTGTTCCTATACCCATCCAAATTTTTGTTCTTTCAAGATACTCATGTTAAAGGTTCAAAAGTAACTTCTGTACTATTTTCTTGATAGTCAACTATTTCAATAGCTATTCCTACTGTCACTATTCTAAAAGCTAAGATTGTTGACTAGAATTTTTTCCGTGTGTTCTATCTAGCCATGTTTTGCTCTTTGACCTGTGGTGATTTAGAAGAACATGAAGCATCATTCTAATATCTAGGCAGACCTCTCGAAGATTTTCAATCAAGTATGGTTTGTCAACACTTTAGTTTCCTATCATGTGATCGAAAATGAAGCCAGTTAAAAAGACGCAGTTGAAATCAGATATGTAATGTGCACAACTCCTGCTTCCGGTTAGAGTTGGCAAAAGTTGGCCAAGCCTACACAACCCCTGGGTCTGAAATTATAAAAGTAGCTTTTCCTATAAGAAAGCCATAAATGAAGCGTCCTCGAGCAAGATGCACCATCAAACGCAAGGCTTAGCTCTAAAATATTTTTTTGATTATTAAGTGCCCTGTTAAGTCAAGCGTACATGCACATCTGAATGTCTGATTGCAGCTATGTGAAATAATGGTGGAATAGAACAAAGTACGCAGAAGGTAAACTAGGGAAGGGAGGAGGGGAGTGTTGTGATTGTACTACCTAGTCGCGTAAGACATGCGGCAGCTTAGACAAAAGGAAAAGGTGCATCAATACTTGAAGCTGCTGATTATGTTTCATTCCCAATGAATAAGAAAGCTAGCAGTAGAGTACTACTGCTTCTGCTTATGATCATCTAACAAGAACAAAGACACAAACAAATACATTAATTGAAGACTTCTTTTCGCTGCCATGCAGAAATTACAGATGCAATAAGAGCATCCAGACAAATTGCCTTTGTGAACATAAAGATCATGAAAAAATAAAAAATTTAAAATCTTCTAGCTTCACCAGTGCAGTAATGAAAGCATGATCTTATATATAAGTTCAGCATAATAAAAAACTATATGGATTTTATAATTTTCTCATCCAAACGCACCTCTGTTAGGGCTCACTAAAGTGAGTCTTGAAGATCTCGTCATTCCTATTCCGGAAAGGTATCATGCGTCTTAAACGGACATTTTGGCCAAAAGTTGATCTAAATTTATACACAATCAATACTTGCCATGAGAAACCCGAAAAGATTTGGACTTCTTGAATAGTCTAGCGCGCTAGTAACCTTATTATGCGTGAGTTACCTATTTTCCAATCACTCTTCTTATTTCTACGCTGCTTCTTTACTTTGATAGTTTTTCGACTAAACTAGGTCCATTCTCATCCTACATCAGACTATAACACTTGCTTGTCTTGAGCTGAATTTTGGTTCTTGTTTTTGCTCTGTGTTAGCATTTTTGTTGGTGCTCTTTATTTTGCTTACCTTTGCTGCTCTCATTTCTATGATTTTGCCCGTAACCTATCTTTGGACTTTGGTATAAATATTGTTTTGGCTGAAATAAAGGAGAAATATATGTGTAATTCAGCAATTAAATCACTTAGAAGATTCACGGTTGATTTCTACTTGCTTTGGAGGATTTCTATTAGGCAGATGATGTAGAAAAAGTAAGAAATTAACAGCCAAGACATCAACCCTATGTCGTGCACTACATAAGCGAGCATTGTTTTACGTTTTCACCACCACAAAATCCTGAATCAAATTCGTAATTCATTGCCTCCTCTCTCCCGTGAAGCAAGCGCCATCAATATCCATTCATCCTTGTCGTGATCCTAATCAAGCATCCATCATTTTGAAGTTCCTCTTGCGTTCTTGAAGACTTTAAAAGTGTAACCATGACCATCTCTATTTGGGTTTCAATTTCTAATCTTTGTAACGCAATTCATATTATTGTTCTGTTATTTTGGATGTTTTGAATTCTTGTTAAATTGAAGTTTATGTATTGATTTTTAGTTTTCGAATACCATGAAGCATGTTTAACATTTTAGGATTTCTTGAACAAAAAATTGCGATTTCATTATGTATGTGATTGTTTGTTGATTTTGTGCTTTAATCCCACCTTTTATATGTTTTATAACCTTTGGATGCATACTTCGAATTATGAGCATATAATTGTTTCTAGATTAAGATTGCTAGCGTTCTAGGTCTTAATTGCTGAGTACAAAACTTATAATTACTTAAATAAATCAACAATGAGCTTTGCATGAAAGAATTGGCGTTCCAACTTGTTATCTTTGCTTAAATCGATTAAACTTCCACGATTCTTAATGCGTTAATTGTGTTCGATCTTGTTAGTGATTAGCTACAACTAGTAATTGCATGCTTAATAGGCTTAATTATGGTGCGTTCATCTACTTAATTTAATTAAGGGAAGTAGGAAGGACTTTGTATGCATTCATCTTTGTTCTTGATTGATTTCTTTCATTTTACATGTGTTGATCAGTAATTTCTGTTTAGAATCCTTGTTAACGTATTAATGGTGGTTAATTAAATCTCCACTATCTTCATTCATCTATTTCTACATTGATTCTTGATTTGATTTTTTTGTCACACTTCGGTTAGATTATAATTAAAATACATGAAAAACCCCCTATCTCTTGTAATTTTCGTAAATACCTATATACATTCTTGTTTTATACTTTATAGATTTTTTATTCCTTAAACGTTTTTGACAAGAGTCCATCCCTTAATCCTAAATTTAGAACGATCCCTACTTATTCTTACTACAATTGCAGGAGTATATTTTGAGCACTCATTCCAAGCGTGTCAGTCAATACTTGATACCAAGAAAGGGAAAGGTAAAGTCATTGTTGGTATTCTGATTGTTGGTTTCATATTTGTATTGAATGTTGTTGAGTTATAGATCACATAAAAAACATGCTTGGATAAAAAATGGGAAACTGAAGTTGAAGAACATTGTTTGGGTTTCAGAGTTCTATGGTCTGCTGACCTCCTTTGTGCAGTTTGGATTGTACATATGACCACTTTGGCAGCCACTTGCTCTGCGCATATCTTCAGAGTTCTATGGTCTGCTGACCTCTTTTGTGCAGTTTGGATTGTACATATATATGGACACTTTGGCAGCCACTTGCTCTGCGCATATCTTCAGAGTTCTATGGTCTGCTGACCTCCTTTGTGCAGTTTGGATTGTACATATGGGCACTTTGGCAGCCACTTGCTCTGTGCATATCTTTTCAGACGTGTCTCTTCAACATATGCTTGTTCTGCAGCAAGATGATCAAGCGTTCCCGCATTAAAAAAGTCAAAATTGATGTTTGAAGAGTGATGTCTCTCTATGACTGGTGTCCCCGTATCTTTTCTCTCTGTGACTGGTGTCCCCGTATCTTTATGTATTTTGTTAGTGTCTTTGTGGTGGCAATGAGTCTTTTGAACTCCTAGTAGAATTGTTGTGTGTCAATTAGGGACTGTATTCACTGTGAGGATTTGTGCCAATAGACGATGCATGTCAATCATTTTGGAAAATTTAATGCTACATCCGTTTTTTTTTTTGAATAGGAATTGATATTATTAGTAATTAAAGCCATAAAAATATGCCCGCCAGAGTCTAACATACACTTATTACATAAGAATCCGATGGAACCGAATAAATCTATCTAAGTCAATACTGAACTCATTAAAGTCTAAAGGAATGCTCGCCGGAAAGCAAGCCTAAAATAAGCAAGAACAACCTCACTATTCTAAGGCAATTAAAATCATTCATCTAGTCTAATCTGCCAGCATGCAATTGTGGTACAAATAACAACTAGAAACATCTTAGAAAAACTCATAGAGATTACTCCAACTTTAGGAGACTTGAAACCATATGTCTAATAGCAGAGAGACTTAAGAAAATGCTAGCTCTTTCCTCTTAGGGTTGGAGCCAGCACTGTGCTCAGCCTCTTCGGGAGCCAACAACCTCAGCAACAAGTTAGTTTTGCTCTTCTTGTCCAACGCCACTATAGCAGACTCAATCAGCCCAAACTTGAGCTCAAGTCTACGCTCAAAAGCCTAGGCACCCCTAAGTCCAAGTTTGAGCTCGGGCCCAACGACCCAAGCCCAAACCCGAGCAAAAAGGGAAAGAGACCTCTGCTACCGGGCTGCCTCTGCCGCCACCAGAGCCTCCGGCGGCTGGCCGTTCCACCTTTACATCAACTGTCGATCACCCTTGCCGAGTCCTTACAGAAAACTGATGACCCTTGCTTGTAAGGAAGCACACAGCACAATCTGCACTCGACTCCTCCCGCCTTGCCGGCAAGAAGCACTGATCGAAGCACACCTCTACTGATCGGCCCTTAATCTTTAATCTGCAATCTAAAACTCGACCTCGATCCGTGCGTTGAAAAATCAAACAGGCCAAGACGTCGATTGTCCTCGCCTCATCCCAATCTTCCTCACCCCTACGTAGCACTGACGACCTTTGACGAAGCCTCGTCGGTGACAGATAAACAACCGTCGCCGTTCTTCGCTCAAAACCCTAAGGCTCTGCTAGTTTTTTAATGCTACATCCGTTGTCATCAATAATCTTATCTTAAATTCTTAACGTCCGTACTTTTAGGTTATAATTTATGTAGAATTGATGATATCATAGCAAGATGTTAAAGCCATAGCAAGATGGCTTTAACTTTAATAGTTATGCATGAGAGGTTATGCAAGATGTTAAAGCCATGGCCATCATCCTAATATTCTATCTTGAGATCAACAATAAACTCTACGCTCTGTTTTCAGTTATTCAAAATTTGAAAATCTCGTTGTGCATCGATGTTTAGAGATACTCTGCCAACCCAGACTCCACGATGTCCACTGCCCATTGTAGGACTCTAGAATTCCTTGAAGCAAAATCAGCAATCAATGAGCCAAACTCCATTCCCACTGCTTCAACTCATGCACAAATACGGTTAGTTCCTAATGATCCTTTTGTCAAGCTCAATATTGATGGAGCCTGGGATAAATATTCTCTTGGAAGTGGTTTGGGAATTATTATCAGAAATAGTGCTGGTAAGTTTGTAGCAGGTGCTAGTATTTCTACACTCTCTAACTTAGCAATGGAAGCAGAAGACTTGGTCATTGTCCAGGGTCTAACTCTGGCTACAAAAATTAATCTCCAAAATGTCCAAGTTGAGAGCGACTGCAAGGAAATCATTGATTCCCTTTCGTACAATAGGGAGTGCAGCAACTGGAGACTTGCGCAGTTCATTGACAGATTCCACTGCCTTATGACTAAGTTTCATTGTGTTTGTTGGTCATGGATCCCTCATGAAGCTAATAGTTTAGCAGATGCTGCGACAATGCTAGCTAAACAGAGGATGTGTTCGGAGGAATGGATCAATCTTCCCCCAACCTCTATTTTATCAGTTCTCAAAAGTGATGGCTTTTTTAGACCACCATATGGAATTACTTGATGTTATCTTAAATAATTTATATTTGGAAACTTTCGATTTTTCCCATTGTTTTTACCTGTATTCTGCAACTTTGGCTTATGAATGAATATTTATGAAAAAAAAAACCATAAATTGAAATGGACTAGCATCATAAATATGTCAATTTCTAGTCCTAAAAAAGCAACAACTATTTTCTCAAAATGTC